>JAPIVC010000320.1:0-198427 GCA_030586385.1 Camponotus fellah | reverse complement strand
GCAAACGATCAAGTCATTTTTCTTTTAGTAACGAAAGGATTAATGATACATGATTATTTTTGTAAAACATTAATGAGTTACAATTTTATCAGGTGAAAGTATTGAAGAAACCGCGCTTCGAACTCAGCAAGTTATTAGAATTGCACGGAGATGGAGGTGGTAACAAGAGTGAAGAAACTGGTGATAGTGGTTCTAAGGTTGATAGACCAGAAGGCTATGAACCACCAGTACAAGAATCTGTTTAAAGATGAGTGTACAATCTTTCATAAAAATAAAAACCACATTTCTTATGATGTAAATAATGTCTTTATTCACTTTTTATCTTGTTTATATCTAAGGAACACAACTATAGTTGCATATGCTGAAGTTATATATTTAATCGTTTCATTAATATTATCGATATTAAACGATAATTTAATTTGATCAATATAATAGATATAATCTTTGCAATAGATAGAAAAAATAGTTCTTGATTTAATTAAATCGTAAAACATTACTCCATTAACATTTTTGTAATATATGTTACACTACATATGAGCAGTGTTCTAAAACTTTCACTCCAGGATGCCAGTACATATATAAGGAGCAAGAAGAGAAAGAATTTTGTAAATACATCCACCCAATACATACTGTAACAAAAGAAAGAAAAAATGTCAAATTGTTTATGCAAGAAAAAAAATATGCGGCTTCAAACTTACACTCTCAAATGTCGGCGAGCGGCTGGTAGAGTATCTGGAGTTTCCTTTAATATGTAAATTCTTGCAGCTCGGATGCAAGCTTCAAAGTACTCGTCTTTGTCCATGTCATCGCCATGCACTTGATATTTTTTATATTCTAAGCTATTCATTTTTTTTCTCGCAGTGAGAACAGATGAATTATCAAAGTCCCATTGTCTATTGGCATAATATTCGAAGACCTCGAAACCTTTATTTATACGGCGTTGTACACGACACAGACTGCATGTAAATAAAATGAACAAGCGTATTATTATAAGTATTTCTTACACATTGTTTCAGTGATAACTTACATTGGTTTGTAGCCCAACAAAAAGAGAAGTGTGTCAATAATATAAGCCGGAATCAAATGAAACAATATGACACAGATATTATGTAGAAGTCGTGATTTCTTCATACTGCCACCTGGATACCACAAGATTCCATTTAGAGGTACTCGTTGCGTTATTTTTCGACCGCGTTCTATTATTTCTGTCCAGGGAACCTGTAAATCACGAAAAGAAATATCGAGGATCTTGTTTAAACATCCTCAGAGGATGCGTACAGACAAACGCATCGTACAGCGATTTATGTACCTTGAATTCGCTGCTACTTGTAAGATTATAAACCCGTTGCTCATCCTTGAAATAAATAAAATTGCACGTGCAAAGAAGAATAGCATTGATCGCGATATCGGCGGGAAGATAATCGGCGTAACCATTTTCATTACAGTACATCGTTCTGATTACTCCCTTCCCAGCACCGATCAAGAGACCGGTTGGCCCATTAATATTGTCCGTCCAACCAGGAAGCGGATCCTTCCAAATAGGAATAACTACACTTGGCCTGACGGTCAAAACAAATTACAATGAATATTTAATGTGCGTGTATGTGTTCTAATATATCTATATGTTCACATATGTGTTAAATCTAAATGCAAGATGTTTTTCGAGTCGTAGATACCTTAAAATTATCGACGGTATATATGGCATAGATTCTTCAACGAGACCTTCTGCTAAGGCTTTCGTGAAAGCGTATGTATTAGGTAGCTTGCCCAAAATCTTGTCAGTCATGGCCTCGACTACATCATCATCCATCCATTCGACGCATTTAATTACTTTATGAGGATCCGCTGGCGGAGGATAGGTTTTCTCGTATAAAATCTACCAAAATCGGTTGTTTTTATTATTATTTTTTTAAGCTTCTGTGTCTGTGTATGTGTATATGAACAGGACATTTTGTAATTGATAGAACCCGGAAATTTAAGAAAATTACCAGGAGTTTTAAGAAAATAAATCGAAAAGATAGGACAAAGTTTTTCATATAAGCTTAAAAAAATTATTTGCAAATTTTACGCATTTATTTGACCAAATTGATCACTATATACAAATAATTAAATATAAATATATATATATATATATATATATATATATTTATATTTATATTTATATATTTCTTTATGTATAAAATATTTATAAAATTATAAATATATAAATATATATAAATATATAAACATCAAAATTGAGTTGCAACACGCAAACTCAGATCGGAGCTAGGAAAAAATACGGTAAAAACTTGTTTAGGTCACTCAGATTGTGCGTCAAATGATTATGTAATAAGTTCTGATGGGATGAGAAGAAATTAATTATAAATTATAAATTGGTCTCTAATATAGCAGCAACATCATGCATAAATAAAAAAGCAGCTGAGCAAAGATCCTTGAGGAAATAGCGATAAAATGATTATTTTGCATATTTTGAATATCAACTGGTTTCATGATGTGCGCAATTGAGCAAATGGCGCTATATAAATAATAAGATTGATAAAAATGTCCTACTATTATATGTAAATACAAACGTGTGCAGAGATAATAGAGCGCACGAATCTATTTGATAAATACTGAAAGTTTTTTTCTTCGAAAGCAAAGTTTTTTAAAAGATTTTATTCTATATTTTCAACTTGTTTTTAATCATCTTTTAGAATATCTGTATATATATATATATATATATATATATATATATCTGGTATATATATATATATATATACCAGATATATATATATATATATATATTCATTATATATATATATATATATATATATATATATATATTCATTATGCATGCATAGAGCGGAAGAGGAGAGAGAAGAAATGAAAAAAGGGGACACTAGATATATACCTTTTCTTCCAGATGGCAATATGCCGTACTGATATGAACGAACAAAAGTAAATTCTTCATTTCCTTAGCCAGTTCTATCATCTGTTTTGTACCACGTGCATTTAACAGTACGGCTTTCTTCAACAATTCATCGAATCTGCAAGACCGATGAAAAATTGTACATACATAGAGGAATTCGTATGTTCGTGGATAATTATAAACAGTGTTTGCTGGTATCTAAATAAAATTATCTAGATAATCATCTAGATAAAGAAATGGATCATCTTTATCTTTAACTAGATGAAGAAATACAAAGTATCTTTATCTTCATTTTAGATGAAAAATATATGTCATCTTCGCTAAAAATTGTCTAAGATGACGTTTTCATTATGCAAAAGAGTTTTCCAGGCAAGCTTCTAAAAATCTATCTAAAATATCTAAAATTTTTGAGAAACTTAAAATTTAATAACTTAAAATGAAAAAAGAAGCGCCGTCGAGTCTTTTTCATTTTGTTCATTTATTTATTTGTACTTATTTTACTTAAATTTGTGCAATTAATGTATATTTTATAAAAATGATATATGTATTGTTACACATTGATTATTATATTATTAATATATTATAAATATATTATAAATATAAATTAATAAATAAATATTTATCATATCGTTTATATACCTTTTTGTTGTTATTTAAATATTCTTTAGGAAAAGAGAAAGAATATGTGTTTATGATTTTAATATCCCATTTATAATCTGCGTCACATTTTTTACAAATATTTATAGTCTTATAAAATAAACAAAAATATCTACTTAATTATCTAGATTATCCCAATAATCATCTCATCTTTCATCTAGATTAAGTAAAAGCAAAATCGTCTTTATCTCATCTAAGATAAATTTACGGATTTTATCTTTATCTTGATCTAGATAATTTTGAAATTATCTACAGCAAACACTGATTATAAATATATAAAAATCGTTATATTAATAGATGTTAAATGATGCGAGAAAAACACTTTGCTTATTTTTGAAATTAAAAGTTAGAGAAACGAAGTTTCGACATTTTGGCAATATCTTGCCGAAAATATATTGATAAATATTAAGAGCTGAATTTTTCCGAGAGCAGCGATATATCTTTTTCTCGTCTTCGTTACCTGACAGTAGCTGCTCCATGATACACGATTTCGATATTCTCGCAGAGCATTTTTCTATCCTCCGGGGATAATCCGAGTCCTGGCAATGATACGTCTCCGCTTATGACTGTTATTGCTTTTTGAAGCGCTAGTAGCCCCCTTTCAGCTTTGACTTTTTCGAAAAGCTGTAATTTAAATTTAAAAAAAAGTCATCTACTGTTTGTCGATTATATAAGAATATTGTAAAATAAAGAAACTATGAATAGAGGGAATATGAAGATCTCTATGAGTAGAAAATATGTGTGATGATTGCTTTGTATTATTATGATTCATCGGCACGTATAAAAATGAATTCATCCTTGATCTTATTTTTATTGAAATTCAATGTAATGAGATTTTTTTTCTTTTTCGCGATAATAATGTAGAATCTAAAATTGTGTGATGGATCTTATCTCGGTATAATTTATCCATTTAAATCACTGTTGCATAATTTCTTTTCTTCAAGGTAATGCGAAATTTCAAGTAATAAGGAAATAAATATTTAAAAAGTATCTTTCTTTAGCAAAAGAATCTCATAAAAATATTTTTTATATTTTACATTTTTTTACATTTACATTTACATTTTACATTTACATTTTATTTTTACATTTTACATTTTTTTATTTTATATTTTATATTTTATATAAAAAAATTTAAATTTATATTTATATAAAAAATTTATATTTATATAAATTTATATTTATATTTATAAAAAAATTTAAATTTATATTTTATATAAAAAAATATAAAATGTAAAAAATGTAAAATGTAAATGTAACAAAGTAAAATGTAATTTACATTTTACTTCTACATTTTACATTTTTTACATTTTATATTTTTTATATTTTATATAAAAAAATATAAAATGTAAAAAATGTAAAAGTAAAATGTAAATGTAAATGTAAAATGTAAAAAATGTAAAATATAAAAAATATTTTTATGAGATTCTTTTGCTAAAGAAAGATACTTTTTAAATATTTATTTCCTTATTACTTGAAATTTCGCATTACCTTGAAGAAAAGAAATTATGCAACAGTGATTTAAATGGATAAATTATACCGAGATAAGATCCATCACACAATTTTAGATTCTACATTATTATCGCGAAAAAGAAAAAAAATCTCATTCTTTTTTTGCTGAATTATCGTTGTTTATATATGTGTGTATGCATATTATGCGCATATATTATATTAAAATATTTTTATATGTTATTATTTTAACTCTCAAAATGATCGTTTGTAAATAATAATTATTTGTAATTAAAATTAAATAGATATAATAGATGCAATTAAATTCCAGCAAATAGATGTATTTTTTTCTTCAGAAACTATTATGCAATATTTCTGATTGCAATTATTTTATACTTGTTATGTATAATGTCCATTTCTATCAATGTAGATTAATTTTAATTTCCGTGTAATTTACTTTTGTTTTTTTTCTAATTTTTAGAATTAGAATAAGATGAAAAGCAAGTTAAACCAAGATTAAAATTAATCTACATTAGTAGAAATAAACATAAGACTGTTATAACAATTTCTTTGTTAATTAAACATTATCAGGATGTTCTGAAAAACATGAAAAACCTGAATTTCTCAGAGAATTTTTTTTTGGAATTTTATTGAATATCAAAATTTAAAAAAATTATCTTTTTTTAATAATTTTGTTCTCATATTGTAACGGACCTTCTAGCTTATGCACCTTGACAAAAAACAAGTATATCGCAATAATCATCTCTCTTCTAAAAAGTTTAACATGGTTCGAATTCAGTAATCTTTCGATCCAATTATATGTTTCTTTTTTTGTTTTGTTTTCTTTATATATTTCCTTTTTTCACTTGAATGAATTCTAAATAATTGTATCGCAGAAGTTCGTGAATGTGACATTAAAGATTCTTTGTTCTTATCTATTTTTAAAATCGTTGCTCTTTATTTTATCGCGTTATCAAGTCCTCATCTTGTATATTCTTTGCGTTATCGCGGTCCTCTCTTTTGTACATCTTATAGTTATAATAAATCGTCGATCGATACGAATAAAAATGCTCTCTCATCTTTATTTATTTTCTCTCGTCTTATTTCATTTTTTAAATGATTTTTATATGATATATTGATTTCAGAAATTTATGCATGTGAAATTATGTATGTGTGGTTTTATTTTCTAACTTTAAAGAATGTAATTTAGAAAAAAAATAAATCTAAAATAATCTTAAAAATAATAAATTGTATCATTTTAGTATTAAGAACCTTTTTTGAAAATCTAATTCTAATCGCGGTAAACTATTCTACATATAAAATGTTAACAAGTCGAGTGAATTCTACGTTTATATATTTATTTATAATATATATATATACAGGGTGTCCCGCAACTACCGCTCCATATTTTTAAGGGTAAATTCTCTGACTAATTTAAAAACGATTTTTCTTCAGCGAAAATGTCGAAGAAGGTCATTATTTTTTGTATATTCTCCAATTTTTGTATCTTTCTAACTAAGCCTTAAATTAAAATTAAAGTCTATGTAAAATTAACTAAAGAATGTGACTTTATTAATATTTTATTCCCATAAAGCTTAGTTTGCGAAAAACCCTTTATTTTTTAATCATTTATAACTCGAAAATTATTAGTGTCTCGACATTTTCGCTGAGGAAAAATCGTTTTTAAATTGGCCAGAGAATCTACCTTTAAAATATGGAGTGATTGCGGGACTCTCTGTATATATTCAATGCCTTATAATAAAATATTAAATATGCATATTCTTTATTGTAATTTTTAATGATAAAAGATTGAAAATGTTATGCAAGTGTAAAATATTTATCTTAAAATTATTTAGCTTTTCCAGTACATTTACAGTAAGTTTAGCAAGTTTAGCTTGAAATTGAAGAGACTATATTTTTGTCTTTTTATGAGTGAAAAACATTAGAAAATACGTGCAATAAAAAAATTTATTTTAGAAAATTGCACCAAATATCTTTAAAATATTCTTGGTACCTGGAATTTGGAACAAAAATATCTGAAAGATCAAGGAATTTTTAACAAGACTTGAGACACCCTGTTAACGTTATAAGCTTACATATAACTTTAGTTTATATAAGCCTCAAGATAATGTGAGGAGAGAATTGAAATAAAGTAATAATTTAATATCATAAGAATCGAGTCTCTTTCTGACGAAATAGGTATTTAAAAATTCATAAAAATTTTAATGATTTCAAATATTTTAGATGCATACGTGTATATGTGACGTAGCATATTTATGGTGTTGCGTTAAAATTCGAAAGGCATGATATAACATCACGAAACGCGCAATAGTCATACTTTCACCGGTAAGAGCGCAATGTGTACTAATATAATCACCATCTTCTCGCTATATTTTTCGACCAGGCCTTGACTTGGTTTCTTTCGTCACGTAAAACGACAGATCGCAATGTGGTCGGCGATCCGGTAAATGCTTTCACCGGCAAATTTATCCGCGAGAAATATCCGAAACGTGCGCGTACGAGGAAAAAGAGAGAGACTTAAACTCCCGGCATCTCATATTATTCGTTGTAAGGCAATAATGATGCAACTTGCAACGCATATAGTAACAGAGTCATAGTTAGGCACTTTCTCTTTTTTCGATGCTTTCGAGGAACCAAGCGATACGGAAGTCCGATAGCAGCCACCGAATTTCGTTTTCGCAAAGATTTCTCTAGAATAGCGATGTATCCTTCTCGTCCTACCGTGCAATTATTTATTAATAAATTCAAAAATTTATTAATAAATTAATAATTTAAAAATTTATTAATTATTAATTTAATAATAATTAAAAATTTATTAATAAATTAATAATTTAAAAATTTATTAATTATTAATTTAATAATAATTAAAAATTTATTAATAAATTAATCATTTTTTTTCTATTTCGCGCGTTTCACATGCTTAGAAAAAGCGAAAAGACGATGACAATTAAAGCTTACCGGAGAATCGAGTATCTCGAGCAATCGTTGTTTAGGATCTTTGCCCTTCTTCAGTCTGATGAGCATGTAAATTTGCGCTATTTCAGGCAGACATCGCAGAAATTTCTCGAGCAACACTTTTCCTAAGAATCCCGTACCACCTGTTACCATAATCTTGCGACCAGCGAAAGTCTCGATTATCCTGTCTGGCGCATCGGCACTATCGTCTTTGCCCGGTTCCATTGTGATTAAAGGAATAGGGATAATATCCTAAAAAAAGAGAAATAAAATTATATTATTTTTAGAAAATTAATTTTTTAAAAATCAATTATTTAAAACATATTTGTTTTTATAAAATGTGCAACACAGAAAATATTTTCCACATCGCAAGATCTTACGTCAGACATGTGACTAGGTCTCTAAATGAAGCAAATAATCACTATTCACGTTGCGGAAAGCATTAATAAGATACATATTGCGCGATGCATAATTATATATCATGACGAGCGCATTTGTCTCATCACTAGAACAATTAAATGTTGCTCAGATAAATGAGCACGTTGAAAGAAAATAGATGTCAGTGATTAAAATTGAATCGTTATCGTAATCGTTATTGTTAGTCTTATTGAATATTTATGGTTCGCCGATCAAACAATGGTAACTATTTTAAGTAGCACACAAAAGCAAACTTCCTAAGGTTAATATTGAATGATAATATACCAACATCCTGTACAAAGGTTATTTAGTTCTCAATTACTTCTCTTCTATTATAAAAAATAATATGCGCCTCTTTTCATAATAAAATCAAATCTAGAAATGTAAGTAATTAATAGTTTAAGTATTTAAAGTTTCTCATTATCATTTTGCGTAAAATAGAAAAAAACATTTATATCATACGAGTGTTATACAACGCAAATAAAATTAAAAAATTTAATTTTCTTACATCTAAACATAGAAAGGGGAGAAATTTTATTAAGATATCAAATTATTTTATCTATATATTTTGTGAATATTAGAAAAAAGATAAGTACAGCTCTCTCTCAGGAAGGAATTAGAAATTTCACTTATTAAATATTTTTATTTACTGTTTTTAATTTTATTGACTTTTTCAGAGCTATCAATTAATAATGTAAATATGCGCTATATTTATAAATATCAACATAATGGGATTTTTTTATGTAGAAATTATTTTCTCTCTGTTGTATACATTATTGAAATATTTTTCATTATGTGAATAAATTATGGCATAAACATTGCATTATACAATACAATTATAAATCACAAAATATATTATAAAATACAATATCAGATATACTGTTAAGCTAAATTAGAATACTGACCATAAGTGTATTATGTTTTTTGAAGATAATTTAATTCAAAATGCATATATTTAATTAATTTTTCTTAAATTGCTGTTTTCATTATTTAACGAAAAGTTTATTGCTCAGTAACCTGTATACTTACTATATACCTGTATACTATTTAAATATATGTGACTAGATAGAAATATAGTCACTTTGAATTAAGTTATCCTCAAAAAACGTAAAAATATATTTTTGGTCAGTACTGTAAATTCTAATTTAAATTAACGGTATATCTTTAAATGTTTGTATTTTTTTATTAATGAGAATTTTACATGCTTACACAATAAAAAAATTTGTGTTAAATTTAACATATTTCACATGTCCCAATTTATTCACTCTAATTTTAATGTTAATTTAACAGAAGGCAAGTATGTAAATAAATAACACAAGTAATATGTTTAAAAATTAACACAAAAGTGTAACATTTAAATTTTATCTGGAAATAAAGTTTAATTAACATATTTATAATGTTAAATTTAATTAAAAGAAAATGTTATTCTTATATTTTTATGATAAATAACAGAAAAGATATGTCGATTTAACATATGAAAACTGTTATAGAGAGAAAAATAACACAACTCATCTGTTCATTTTAACATATAACATATTTCATCAAAAATTCATGCATTTACATATTAATTGTGTTTTTTTAACTCTTGGAACGGTGAATATTAACTCAACGCAGAAATGTCAAAATAACAATGCAATGATAATATGTTATATTAACATAAGAGTATGTTAAAAATTTAACACAAAAATTTTTACACGAGAAAATTTTAACAGAAAATGTTTTTTATCGTGTAATATCATAGGAATTTTGATAAATATATAACGGTAAACATATTTTAAGAGAGAAACATGTTTTTTTTTTAAAGAAAGAGTTCTCTATTTCTAGTCGGATTTTGACCTTATCATATTTCACACTTTCGAAAGTACAAAAAATTAAAGTAAAAACAATTTTACAAGCTCCAAGATAAAAAGTCTGAAAACTTGAAAAGCAGAAAGACTGATTAATAGGCTACTGCAATGAGTACGCACATTTATCAATTATATTATAATATCATACCACTAAAAAACTAGAATAGACATAACTAAATTTAAAAACTAGAAAATAGACATAAACTAAATTTTTTAAAAAATCTAAAATTATCTCTCATTATTCAACTTTAATTTAGCGTGTGCGTTAAAAACTGATCGTAAGAATACTTTTTTAAAATAATTGCTCGGTTTATTTGCAATAATTTCTTTCTTTGTCACACTTCTTATAATTTTCGATCAAAACAAACACATCGACGATTCAAATACACACATTTTACACTCGCAAAATTCAAAGACAAAAAGCGGGATTTTTGTCGAGCTTTTACCGCGACACTTTTGTTACACTTACCGCGAGAGGAAAACGATCGGCGGACACGGATGTCGGACGAATGCGACGTGAGACCGTTCGTGAGTACGTCTAGGTCGTGCACGCGGCCTCGGATCCAGAGTCGGATGGTGAACCAGTCGTCATAGATTGAGAAAGTGTGTAACACCTCGATTCGACTTGCTGTTTTCGCATTCTTCCGTAACGAATCGCACATGCGCACGTTTTGCTTGTAAGCCTAATCTTATATAACGTGACGAATACGCGCCTTTACGATTCGCATGTTCCTCTTGTAATTAGCTTTTTGCGAAGCAAATTGACCGACGTTGAGTGAAATTATTATTGCTCACTTGACATTTTCCGCAAGCAATAATAGTTTTGGTACATATATTTTCTTTTCTATGACTAATATCTCTGTGCTCTACTTTCCAAAGAACACATTGTAGTCAAAATGACCTCACTTTGACATAATTACATCACAATAGAAGAAATCAAAATGACGATTTTTGGTTACAAAATTTGACGATTTGTTGACGATTATTAATATACGCTATAAATGGATTATTTCTCATTTATATCCACCTAATTTCAAATAATCTGTTTAATATTTTGAATTCCAACAAGGAATCCAGATTATTAAATAAATTATTTTAAATTTGGTTTATTAAAAATTAAATTAAATAGATGTCAAGAACAGGACGAGAACATTACTCATACGCATACGAGCAGAGAGCTGCTACATAGTTCTTTGATGCATGTGAGCATCGTCCTCTTTCTAGCACTATTGCTCATAAAAGGAAAAAAAATATGCTACAGATCTTATCTAATATTTAGCAGCACTTTATCTATATTCTTTATATACATTTATCATAAAAAATAGAATACGAGTTAAGTTTGGTACATTGCATAGCGGCAAATGTAGAAACTCAATAAATAAATGTATATAAAAGTAAGATGATAATAAAAAGGTTATTAAATTATAAAAAATGATCCATTGATGACATCGAAGTGACATAAAGCCATATACATTACTAATAATTTTCAAAACTTTTACGCATACTAAACTTAATACTATACTACTATATTAAATTTGCAAGACAAGCGCAAAGTCATTTTTCCGTCACGAGCAGTATACGTTACTGAGATCAAATTTTTGTCACATGATTATTTCGAGTCAAAATAAAGTCATTTTGATTTTTTCTTGACTTTAGTGTGTTCCTTGAGTTGGTTTACACTTGAACAATTTTTTCAGTTATCGTTTCACAAAAATGATGGACAAATTTAATTAAAAATAAAATTATTTAGCAGAATAATATATTTTATTAGCTTATTTACTGTTATATAATTAGCTGTTTTTATCAGTTCTACGTCATTCTGTTAGAAAAGCTCGCATTTTTTACTAGATTTGCAATTTATTAAGTGTTATTATCTTCGTGGAATTGAAACGAAAAAAACATAATACGTATTGTAAATAAAAATATTTCAAATTAAAATAAAATAATAAGAGGGCATAAAGAGCCAACGCAGTTATGAGGCATTTTTTTTTAAATATCCATGAAAACGATCACATTAAAATGATCTTTCTTTATTGACATTTGATGTTTTCATGGATATTTAAAAAAAAATGCCTTATAACTGCGTTGACTCTTTATGCCCTCTTATTATTTTATTTTAATTTGAAATATTTTTATTTACAATACGTATTATGTTTTTTTCGTTTCAATTCCACGAAGATAATAACACTTAATAAATTGCAAATCTAGTAAAAAATGCGAGCTTTTCTAACAGAATGACGTAGAACTGATAAAAACAGCTAATTATATAACAGCAAATAAGCAAAAAATAAAATTTATTATTCTGCTAAATACTTTATTTTCTTACTTTTTTACTTTCTTTTTTTCAAATGACATTTGATGTCAATAAAGAAGAAAAATCGTTTTAATGTGATCGTTTTCATGGATATTTTTTAAAAAAACGTCTTATAACTGCGTTAGCTCTTTATGGCCTCTTACTATATTTTATTTTAATTTGTTAATTTTGAGAGTCTTTAATTTTGTTTATCTTTTATTTTAAAAATATTTCATTAATTGTAGTGAATCGCTGTTCTTTCATGCATCTCTGTTTATGCGTGTATGAAGTTTTTCTTACTTAATAACAACAACAAAATTTTATATAATGTATGAATCAGCAGCGAGCAAAGGAAGAAAAATATATCTTTATATTCATAAAATAACTACATTTCCTTTACATCAATGCATTCTTTAATTTGTAGAAGAGTATTGAGGCAAGGCAATCGAGAAATGAATATACAAAATATACAGATGTATAAAATATATATTTCGTAATTTATATAATATTATATCGAATTAAAGTAAATAAAATAATCTTGTAAACTTTAATTTAATTTTTAATTATCTTACTTTTCAAACTTTTTACGCCGAATATTGCAAGAAATCCATTTATATAAAAAATTAAAATAATTCCATTTAAAAAAATTAGATTGATCTTTATATGTTCTTGAAAAATAACTTTGCTTAAAATTCAAGATTATCCATTTTTTTCTTGCAAAACTTTAACTTTAACTCTTTTTCTTTTTCGCTTATATATAGATGTGATGCTACTGTATATAAGATTATTTTAAAAATATTTGTGTTAAATTTTTATTACATCTTTTTTTCTATTTCTCTTTTCTTTTCATGCGCAATTTGCATTTGAAAATAAATACTATTACGAACTATTACGAAAGTTGTTTTACGAGAGACCTCGCGATAGTAATAAACGCTATTTATTTATGTTGTGACGTGTATATCGTTTTCCTTTCAGCAAATACGCGTGAAAAGTGAAAATCCTGTTAAGTATGTGTCAGTATTGAAAAATATTACGTAGAACGATTTCTTTAGTACGCGTCTAACAAAGATTACGTGAGCAGAATATAACAATGTCATTTTTAACTTATATAATAAATTTATCTGAAAAGAAAGTATTGAAGAAAAACGAATTCTAGCAAAAAGTTATGGAAAATCGATATTTATTTCCATTTTAGAAATTATAAAAAGTATAATATTTTAATCTTTCACAATTTATCCGCTTATAGTTAATTAATTTATAACATTTTTAAAAATAAATTGATAATTTTGAAAATAAATTTATTTAGGTTATACATTTACATAATATATCGACTTGTTTTTAAAGCTTAAAAGTTTTTATCTTGGCAAATTACATAATCTACAATAAATAATAAAAGTATTTTTACGTTAATATTATGTATATTACATTACGTTACTTTGTGTAGTTGTAAATTTCTAAATGTTTTATATTTATGTATTTTTATCTCCATTATTTCTCTCATAATACAACTAGAGAAATCGTGAAATTAAAATGTCCAGGTAAACTAATACTAATAATCTTGAGATTTGTCATGTCGATATAGCTTACCATATAGCTTTTTTCTCTGAAGTGTCAATTCAATAAGAATGAGTAAATACTATTAGCTGATTAGGTCTGTATTTGTTCCTTCTACATTGCGTTGCAAATATATCATTAAAAATTGTAAATTAAAGAGAAAAGAAAGTTTTTTTAAATTTTTTAAATACGTCTACTTCTATAAATAAATGGAAAATGTTACTTTTTATTTTAAGTTTTACAATCGCAATTATGCTATAATTATAATTTTTAATTAATAAGTTATTTTTAAAGTTATTTAAAAATAAAAATTAATGTAGATATATTGCATTATATATTTTTATAATAAAATAATTGATTTAAATTTTTGCGATTAAATTAATAAAACATAATATAAATAAAAACATAATATTTTTAATAGATATGTGATGTATTTTTATTGTCATATAACTTTTATTGATGATATATTTTTAAATTTATATATATATATATATATATATATATATATATTATATATATATATATATATTATATATATATATATATATACATATATATTTGTATATCTATAATCTATAAGTTTACAAATACCTACAACACACTTCAAGTTTTTTTATAATATTTTTATAATATTTTTATTTTTATTAATAACAGAAAAATAAAAGAGAATAGTCAAGAAGAAATTATATTGTTATGTCAAATATTAAATATTTTAATATTGCAAATGAAATATTTTAATATTGCATAAGGATTAATTAGGACATTAACATGAAAGCATTAAATATAACATGATGATTATAAGCATCATAAATTAAAGTTAGATATTAGCATCAAATAGAATTTGCACGTGATTATGCACCGATTATGCATTATTAGACGTAAACTAATATATCTTGTGGTTTATACATTGTGGTTTAACTAAACATTTTGCCGAAGTGTCAATTGAAGTAAAATAAACAAATATTATTAGCCGACAATCAAAATATAAATGATTAACTTAAAGCTATATAAAGCTCAAAAAGCTATAAAGCTTATAAAACTTAAAGTTATAAAGCTTAATAGAAAATAAGAAATTATTTCTACAAATGTATAATTATTGCTCAAAATTAATCACACGTACATTCTATTATGTTTTACATAAACATAATTTAGCTATTATCGAAAATTACAGAATTAAATTTTTTAATTTGTATTTTTATTATATTTTAATTTCGTTTAAAAAGATTCGACATTGAAATCTTCTTGTTGCGAATATCATTTTCGACAGGTGATGTAAAATGCACAATATCTCTGTATAGAAAAATTAAGTAATTACACAATACACATACATAATATATGTAAGTAATTATATTATTGCGAGAGAGAGAAATATCTTTAAAATATTAAAGTATCTTATAAAAGTAGAGAACTAGTGCAAAAATATTTTATTATATTATATATTGTAGGAAATGCGCGGGATATTAGAGTGAGAAAAACAAGATCCTTTATTTCAGCTCGTCTTACAGAGATATGATTCCTCGCAAATCTCGACTACGACAACCCACTGCTCTTCGGCTCGCGATTCTTATATCGCCTTTTGGGTCTCATACGTGGCCCAATCAGCTCACGACACGCTCGTTGTTATGTTAAGGATGATCAGCAGTTGCGAACATTCGAGATCGAAAAATAAAACGAGGCACTACAATGATAAAGCCGAAGCGCAAACACAATTCGAAAATAACGATCTAGCGCGGTTGTGGCAAGTCTTTCCCTACAATATTATTAAGTATTTTAAAATAAAAACCTGAAATATTTTATGCGTTACATTATAAGATAATTTAGAATCCATATTTACATAAAGAAAACTAAAATTGCTAAAATGACGATGCGCGCATGAGATTCCAGATTTTTCTAATTTAATTTAAAAGAAGAATCTATATCGCAACTATAAAGCATTAATATTAATATTAAGTCTTATCGTTGCTCGTTTTGATTATAATATATATAATATATCGTTTTGATCTTACAATTAAATCCGTTACATAATCCGCGAATAAAAAATTGCATGTCTATTAATTAATCTGATATATGCTTAAGCAGTATCTAGATTGAATGAAGCAATGTATACCTGCAATTTTCGAAAGTAATGCTATCGTACTTCGTAATTAGCTAGATCTATTGCTTAAACGCGTGAATGAAACGTAGTCTTTTCAAATCGCTCACGTGCAGCCAGCCTTAGCAATTTTGATCATTAAGTAAAAAACATACATACTTACTTTTCCCAAGATTGAAAAATCTATTACGTTTATTTAAAAGAATAAATAAAAAAGGAAAGAAAGACAGAGAAAGAGAGAGAGTGTAGAGAAATTATTATACATTTTAATGTCGTTCATTGAAGGTACCCGCTTCAAAATATTTTAATATATTTTTCAATTTTTGTATTAAATTGTAAATATAAGGAAAATCAAACTGTATAAGATATTAAAGCGTCTTAATAGTTTAGTTTTTAATCTTTGTAGTTATTATAATGTTATCATACGTAATGATAAAAAATATAATAAAAGTTTGCAAATATTGGCACGTTTTTTCATTAATACAACTTAGTATAAAACTAGTATAAAATAGCATCTCTTATTTACGTAATACAGCGAGATACGATCAATTGAATGTAGTTATATAGGAAAAAAGCTCTAAAAATAATTAAATTATATACAGTTAAATTATAATAAAGGAAGAGATTGAAAATAAAATTTTGTAGTAATATCGAAAACTGAAAATAAGATATTTGCTTTCTACGTGACAGTTTTGATTTTATTACATATGACATAAAACACTTTACGTATATTCGGCGAATCTAAAAATTATTATTTGATTTTTTTTCCATATAACTACGTTACAATTGTTTACAATTATGGTTCAATTATAGATAAATATATTCTGAAGTAGAAACAAAAGATATAAAATATATATACAAAATTGTTTACAACTTTTAAATCTCACAGATGCATATAAGGCCTAAAATAAAAAAAATAATTTATATAAATACAGATTTTTATTTCCGAAATACAAATGACGTAAAGTTATTCGCGCCACTGTGTGAAAATCAGAACTGATTTAATTCAATAAAATTTTCCTAAATAAAACGTTTATTATAGATATATAGCATATAAATAAAACGTTTATTTCAGAAAGCTTTATAAATGTTTACCTCTACAATTCTCTCCTCATTTATCTCTACAATTTTATTCTGATTTTCATATAGTACACATGCATGTATATTTATATAATAACTATAGCTATTCGACATAAGTAAGTTTCATACTTTATATATTCAGTCATTTGTCTCGATTAGCGTTGCTATAATAGGTTTAGCGGAAATGATCCAGGTGTACATTATCCAAGCAACGAAAACTCCGAGCACTATTTTGAGCAAACAGTCGGCAAAATAAAGAAACTTGAAGACCCGTCTTGCACGAGGTAACGTCGAAGGATCGTCCTTCAAAAAATATTGTCTTATGCCTAAGATATATGTCAACAAATATTCGTTCCAAGAGATAAGCTTTGTATCCATGAAAAATGTTTCTCTGTCCGAAGGACACAGTCGATGCTGCAAATCGCGCAAATTGTCGTGGCTGTAATTAAATTAAATCCAGAATATAAAAAGTAAGTCCTGACTGAATTTTAATAAAATCGCTAGCTTTTCTCACCAAAAATTCCACTCCTTCATAGTATAATATTGAAGCAGTTCCAATCCAATGTTCACTTTATTTTGTACTCGTATCATGAATGGTTTATTCCCGGTAATAATAAGTAAGGTATCTAATAGATACGCGGGCATAGTATGCAGCCATAAAACAGCAAACCAATGTAAAATTTTTGAGGATGTCATTCTTCCACCGGGATACCATAATGGTTCTGAAAAAAACGTAATGTTACATATATTAAATTTATCTTGCAAAATTTCATATCGTCGAAAAATTTTTTAGTAAACACTATTTGTGTGTTTGCAATAATATAATATGAAAATAACAAATAATATAATGCAAATCATTTATATAATATAAGTACAATATATCATAGGTATTATTTTGCAACATTATAATAGTAATGTAACAAAATATTATTGTTATACTCTTATATACTGTTTATATATATTGTTATACTTATTATACTGTTATAAATGTGTTTCTTCATATACAAAACTAAACTTAATTAATTTATATGCAATTTTTTATCATGAAATAGAGTTTATAAAAGACAAATACTAACATAAAATCTAAAATATATCTTTTTTATCAGTTTAATTTCCTATACAATTTCAACAAGAAATTTAGAATAAGACAGATTATAATTTGAAATTGAGCAGATAAATGAAAAATAGAGTCCATTTAGTATCTGTTTAAAATTTAAAAAATTGAAATTTCTATAAATTATTTCTATGTAAATACCGAATTTTATAAATATATATAATTTATTTTATTTATTTATTATCAACTCTATATATGAATCAATTTTATGTAGAGCAGAACTACGATGTAACATCATATATTACATGTCACATTTATGGAAACACAATTAACCAGTAACTTATCGATAATATTTGTGAATATAATTTCTAGTATTTTGTTTTATTGCTTTTATAATTTTAATTTTAATATAACAGTTTACTGGACTGATTTAATATTCCTTACGCGAGAACGGATTTTCGTATATGTGTTTTCTTCCTATTTCTACAGCATCGCCCCAAGAAATTGAATTTTCCTGGTTAGCTGTGGCATTTAGGAATATTGGCTTAGTAGACTTTTCTAATCCGACTTGCCAAGCCAGAGCGATTGTTGCATTTATGGCCATATCGCAAGGTATTACATTGGTCAAATAATTCGCGTTGCAGAGCATGGATCGTATAACTCCTTTACCCGCGCCGATCATTAATCCAGTCGGACCGTTCATATTGTCTATCCAACCGGGTGTTGGTTCCTTCCAAGACGCTGCCACTTAAAATACAAGAACATCATAATTGTTAATATTATATTATATTATTATATAATAATAGTTATAATAATTATTATATATTATAAAATAATAATTATAATATATTATAATTATTATTAATAATATATATCGGAATGTGATTTCAAATGATTTCTTATGAAATAATATGTTGAAATATTTCTTAGCATTATTATTTCTTTTCTAAATGCTTTTTATAAAGATTTATATTTTTCAAAAATATTGAAATAAGAAGAGAATAATATTTTTCTCCTCTCTGTTATAAGAATTCACATAATTTATAATAATATCGCGACTTTTATGTCGATAAATTCATTTCAACAGTAATTAGCAGAAAAAATATGTGAATAAAAATATAAAAATAATACTCTTTTAAAAAAATAAAAATGATTTTGGCACATATTATAAATTTAATTAATATTTTCAATAATTTTCTATTATTTTTCTATTAATTTTAAATAGAATTTACAATTTTTTATGCTAATCCTATATTATAATAATTTATGCATAACTTCTCATTAAGAATATTACAATTTTTCCTGACTATTCAATAATAATATAATATTTTTATTATTAATTTTATTCAAATTAATATTTTCTTGTAATAAGAAACTCTTTATTTTTTAACATCTTATTTTATATAATAAATACAGATTTCGAAAACATGTTAGAAAGAATTTCTTACCTATCGACGGACGTAAAATTCCTACAGGCAGTCCACATTTCGACAAGAAATCTTCGCCGAGTGCCTTGGTATAGGCGTACGTGTTAGGTTGATCACCCAACAGTTGTGGTCTTATTTCGTCTAATGCTTGATCTGTTAGCGTATTAATCATATTAATAACAACTTCTGCTGAAACATTAGTTTGATAAGCGCGTTCTTCCAGTACCAATTCGCCGCATTGAGAAAAAGCGGTTGAAACGTGAATGAATGATTCGAGTAGAGGCATCTGAAAAATACATAATGCTTTATTTTATTACCTTTTCTAGTATTAAATATTTCTAGTATTGAATAAAGACTTTTACTTTTAATTTAGGAGCAGATACTAAAACCGACATAAGTCTCCTAGAATGATAAATCTTTATTTCTGAGCATTAAATATTGCGCTTTATCAGAACTGAAGAATGGATTCCGTCTATTTAGTCAATTACTCATCAGAAGCTCATAATTTGTGTATATTTATTATCCATTAATATTAAATTTTAAGTTTTTAAAATTAGAATTTCTTTTTCTTACAACAATCTTTAACGTTTTTAATTTAAATAACAATTATTATAATAAACAAGAATAAAGTGTTATCGTACGTATTATAAACTCAACAAATTTGTATATAATAATTTATAATAACTCGCAATTTTTCACTAGTTTCTGCCGTTTGTTGAGTATAATTTTGATTACCAATTTTTTAGATTTTAATATTCGTCTATGTTACAAAAAGATCATTTATTTAAAACAATATTATGAATATCGTCTGACATAATTGGATTTTTAATAAATATCTATGAATATTCTATGAAATTTCTATATGGAACTTTTATGTAGAGCTACAAATACAAAAAAGTAATATATCGATTTCTCACTTTCTTTAATTATTTAACGAGAGTTTTTTCGATCGAAAAAAATTGATTTTTTAAAACTGCATTTGCTTGAAGAGTTTAAGATTTTACAAAAATATTCCTAAAATATTTAATGAAAGATTTTCGAAAGATTTATAAAATTGAACATACAATGTATGTTAATTTATTCTTAATTTTTTTAAAAACAAACGTTAAGATTACATCTTAACATCAATCTCTCTTTGTAAACATTCTTATATCCGCATTTTTACGTGCTTGAATATTTTTGAATAATAAAGAAACGATTAGTATGCCTTCATATTCTAAAAATAGGTAGCTTTAGTAGGTAGCCAACAAAATGCTAAAAAAAAAATCAAGAGAAAGAATGAAACTTTTTATAACAAGAGATTTATACAGTCCGATTATCATTTTTTAAATCTGTTTAAAAATAAATAAACTATGATTTAATTGTTTTTTAAAAAAATTATAATTTTATCAAAAATTAAATTAAAATCAAAGAACTGACTTTAATATATAAATTATAATTACTATTTAAAAAAAGTTTATTTATCACAAAATATCAATCAAAATACAATTGTATAAAAAAGAAAGAGGAAAAAATTATTCGGATATATTAGCATTGTAAAAAAGAAATGTAACGATAGTAGTTTTTTGTCGTATGACTTTGCAACTACCTCTTAACAAAAAATTGTTGACAAAGAGAGAAATATTCTTTTTAGCTACAAATAGAATATATTTTTTAACTAAAATAGCAAATTAACAATAAAAGCTATAATTCAATCTCTTTTTCATTTATTTGTAATTTATCCTAATATAATCTTAAAAGTACTTTAAACCTTTATCAATCCGTAAGTATACAATAGGTATATTTTTTCGTTATAAATAAGAGCGAAAAAAAGATTATTATTTAAAGATACAAAATTGCAACGATATAGTATTACGCGTAATACTATATTCCACTATAATTTTCACTTCAGTATTACCAAGTAAAACTTCTTATTTTAATGATAAATAAAATTTTAATCTTATTCGCTTAATTAATGTTTGTGGACACAATTTTTGCATAATAAATAACGAAGAAAATTTAATCTATGTGTATTATACCGGTTTACACTTACACATAGATATACTAATTGTAAGTAAAAATTGCACATCACCTATCTTAATCGGTGTTCATTTCAGAAAGAGAGCGCAATGTTTCTCAAGGATGTGTGATCTGTCTCTCTTTAACTCAACTACAGATGGAGATACATAAATAGAGAAGATTACACCCGTCAAAGCTTTCTATTGATCGTCTCTTAGTTGGAATGCGTAGTTTATAGATTGCATTCTGACAAATAGTTGGCAATATTAAAAAATTGTTTTGACATTATGACGTCATATTGATCGTACTCTGCCTGTTAAAACGTGGACTTGCAATCTTTATCACACATATATAAATTTATAGCTTTTTCTAACAGATACTTCTACATTTTTACAGTTCTTCAATATAATCTAAAATTCTTTAAACTCTTTAGAAATATATCCGGAATTTTCTTAATTTTAAAAAAAATATAGCATTCACCTGTTTTGCTAGCGCCACAATGTTTATAGTGCCCACAGTATTAGTCTTGACTGCAATTTTCAACGATAGATCGAACCTGACATTAGCAGCCATGTTGAAGACGATAGAAACTTTGCTCGTGAGATGTTCCTTGTCCGTGTCGGATAAAGAGAGTCCATCCACGATCATATCACCATTGATTGGTATCAATTTCTTTAGTCGTTCTGGATATTGTTCTCTGAGGATCCTAAACGGCTCTTGCTGCAAATATAATTTCCATTAGTCTCTGAAGTCTTTTTCCTTTCTCTAACGGATACTTTCACATTTATACAGTTCTTCAATATGATTTAAAATTCTTTAAATTCTTTAGAAATATATCCTGAATTTTCTTAATTTTTAAAAAATTCTTTAGAAACAATTTTATTGGAACTCTTAGGGAATATTTCAATTTTTATGTGATATTACAGAAAATATAATTTTAATTATATACAATAGATTGTAGTTGTTTGTAATTGTATACAATTGATTGTAATTGTATACAATAGAAAGTTTAAAAAATAGATAATTTTTGATAAAACACACTTTTTTTACAAAATATACATTAGGGTTTCCAAGATTTAATGCTTTAATAATTTTTTTAATAATTATTATACAAAATATTAATAAAAACTTTATCACGTTAAAAGTATGTTATAAAGATCAAAATAAGAAAAAAAATTCATATAAATATATATTTAAAAACTTTTCTTTGTATTGAGTTAAAATCTGAAAATTCACAAAGAAAATCAAAATTTGCTCGCATTCTTTAAATTTAAAATATATCAATAAAAGTGTGAAAATTGTAATATAAGTATATTATTTTTGGAATTTTTAAATGTTCGAGTTTGGCAAAATATTAAAAACCTGATATAGATAATAGAGGACAACATTTTATACGTTTTTTGTGAAAAATCTTGTGAAAAATTAATAAAAGCAAAGCACGTTTCTCACAAGGTCTTTAAGCAAACCGCTAGAACTCTTATTGTGTCATTAAATCATTAAAGTCGCACTGAGATTAAGCGATTTCTATCAAATGTAATTTCGATAGAGAATCATATCTTAACTGCTAGAGAGTTACGTCGATACAATGATTACGGAAATTAAAAATCATCACTTATAGATATGTCTTGCTACACGAAAGAAATTAATTTGTGTCTTTCCAAGGATGAAATTTGTTCATATTATACAGTGCACTCAGTGATTCCTGATCATTGGAAAGAAAGACTCTATTGAGTGTCCTGCAAGACTATCCTTTTCTCACTGCATATTTTTCCTTTTCTGGAATTTAAGTAAACATTTGAAATAAATAAACATTTAGAATAACTTTTTAAATAAATTAAATAAATATTTGAAAAGTTACACCGCACCAGATAAATTATTTGCAATATTTTGCAATATTAATAATAATGTTATATAGATGTTTGCAATTTCGAAAGAAGCGAATATTTACTATATAAAGTGTGATAAAATATATTTTAAATATTTAATAAAAACTACATTATGCTTCTTTCGTATAATAAATTTTTATTTTTCTTATATCTATTTAAAACTGCTAAAAGTTTCAAAAATGTTTCAAAAATGATTCATTTCAGAAAAAAGTGTGTAAAAGAAATAGTTACAAAAAAAAAATAAAAAAACTTAACATGACATATAATGTGTTATTATTTATTGCTAAGGTTTTCGAAGGTGTAATTAATCAAGATAGAGAATGAAATATTTAGTCATCCTTCTTAAGAAAAAAGAAAAAATCTTGATCAATATTTTTCGCATAAATTAGCCAATTGCAGAAAACTAATTCATCATCATTTGACGTTAAAAAGATTATTTTTGCTGGCTATATCTCACTATATGTACATGTATATGTGTGCAATGTACATATATAAAGTTGACTATTCCAAGTTACAATTAACATACACTTGATCATGAATCGTATTCGGTAGATGAATAGGTCGAAGTGATTGGTGCAAACAGATTTACGAGCATAATAAGCTGTTTTTATAATTGTTTCATTTTTTTCCAAATAATAATAACAATAATAACCGTTTAGCATAGCTAAACTACTAAACTCTATATGATTAGCTTTTTTGTTCACGAAACAATCCGATGAAAAATCCACAATGGAAAAATACGATGATACATTGAAAACGATTACTTTCCAATATCTTCTAGAAAACGAATTAATGTAGTTTCTCAGAAATATTTTCCGATTTTCCGACGCGCGTTCACATGATTCAAGGATAAAATTGCTTAGCAAATCTTTACACATCAAAAGTTTTGAAAGCCTTTCAAAACACTCGGAAATATGATGAAGTAATTTGAAAATTTCTGAAGACGTGATTGATGTCAAGGCAATTCGCGATGATTCAATTCATCTAAATCATCTAATTTATTGAATATAATATAATTATTCTAAGCATATATCGATTATTATCGATCATCTAATTCATTGAATATAATACAATTATTCTAAGCATATATCGATTATTATCGACTTCCGCGTACATTTTATTCGATCAATTTTAATGTTTATTAAAATTTAAGAATATTTATATTTTCTGTAAACAATGCGGTCCACTATGTATTATTGAAATAAATTATGGACCAGTTGTACATACGATAAAATAAAAAGTTCAATGAACAAGAGATAAAGACAAAGAAAAGAATGAAATATCGATTATGCTATGCATTGTTTTCTTATATTTTGTGATACGATCAGATTATTCAATTGTCACACCGCTAATATTAAGTCTTCTGTTATTCTGCATAAAAAGCGTGACTCTATTAAAATTTAAAAAAGCAATTGCATTCTATGTCGCCGCGTTTAATGTCGTAATATTCGACACCTTTAGCGGATGAAGTTGTTATGAAAGCTACAATATAATGCGTGAAAAGAAAAATTAGAATTATAATAAATCGTTGGTTCGAGGAAATAATCCAAGGAAAGGTCTATTGCGTGTCTCTTGCATGTTGCTTCATCCTTAATCGAAGTTATTTTAACGACAACGCATTCGCCAAAGAGATCGTAATGCGGTCCGTTCTATTAGCCACCTTGACGCATATATTTGTGCGTATGTACATTTACGTCGAGATGTTTTCTCTTACACTGATAATTCAATACTATGTGTTTGTTTTGCTCCTACCAATAGATAAAATAACAAAAGGTTTGCGTAATATGTTAATGCAAGGTATATCGCGTTTATTCTCAGGAATTAAAATTAATAATAATAATAATAATTTAATTTTCCGAAATTTCTTTTCTTTAATTACAATACTATTTTACTTTGGATTGACTGCTTGCATTTTGGAGATATAAGAAATAGATAATACAATGAGAACTCGTATTGTGTGATTAAATTTAAGTAGCTTTATTTTAGTATATTTTTTTCGAAGATTTAATATATATATAATATATCGAAATTCAATAAGGATAACAGAATGTACATAAGCTTTATAGCAATTCTTTCATTTAGATATTTGTTAAGATGTTATCAAATTAATTTCCAAAAGATTTATAAAAAATTTATAAAAATGTATCAAAAGAAAATATAGAAAATTTTAAGATTTATAATGCAATATTTAAATAAATAATTAACATCTCTGTAAATTCTTATTTTTAAATCTTTAATTAATCGTGCGAATAGCTATAAGGCAGATTTTTTTTATAAAAATTTGATTTTAATCGCTATTACTAATTAAAGAAACGAATTAATTTGTTAATTAATTAATTGTAAGATAATTAGACATAATTGTACATGAGTACAAAAAACAAAAAATGGATGGATGTATTTAATTAAATTAATGTTAAATATTTAAGCAATTAATTTGAATAATGAAATGCAGAAAATGATTTGTATCATTTGTATCATGTTATGTAAATTTATATTCATGCATTTGCAGCTCACAATTAGTATAATCGTATATAGTGTCTAGTGTATCTCGTGTATAGTGTCTAGATCATGTTTTAAATTCCAAATCATGCATAATATATCGCAAATAAATGTATAACAATTATAAATTTCATTATGATAATTAGTTTTTTCTTAAATAAAACTGCAACAAAACTGCTTCTTTTCCTTGTATTTCCAAATAATCTCTTTTATCTATTCATTTTATTTTCTCCCTCTTTTTCTTCTTCTAAATAAATAATTAAGTTCATTACGATACCTGTAATATGAGATGTAACCTTGCTTGCGAGTCAATGCCTTTCTTTCTTCTGATTAATAAAAACATATCACCAATATCGGGACAGCTAAGTAGTAGTTTCGAGATTAAAACTTTTCCCATGAATCCAGTACCTCCTGTGATGAGGATATTTTTCTTGGAAAACCAGTCAGGTATCGATTTTGTGGCCATTTTTCGAGAAAGCTGAAAAAGATATGAACTAACTATTTATACATCAGAAAAAAAAGAAAAAATCGATAAAAAATTATGACTCGCATTCTTTGAAATCTTACTTATTTATAATTTTAAGAATTTTAATAATTAATTTGAATAATTTTATAATTTTATAAGTTTAAGAATTCGTATGGAATTCTTTACTTCTCTCTTATTCTTTATTTTATAAGATGTTTATTTATGTTATATTTTTATTTGTAATTATTTAAAAAAATTCGCAGCTTGAAACGAACATTTATATATATATGTATATAGTTTCATTATGGTTCTACTTTATTAATATTCGACATAATGATTATCTCTTTCTTTCTTTTTCTGAATACATTTTTAGTTTTTATGATTGATAAAAATATTCATTTCTACTTATCAATCAAATTCATTAATCGTAAATATGTATAATCTGCCCCATTTGGAGAATTTCAATCAACAATGTATCAATTATATTTAATTATTTAACTTAAATTTTTATAAAAATTAAGACAAGCAATTATTATAAAGGAAAATAAAAAAGAAACTAAGCAGAAAAGAACGTCGCAGCAATTACACAAAGTCACATGTCATCAGATGCTTGTAAAAAATTGCAACTTGTAAAATTGCAATTGTTTTATTTTCTCTAATTCTTTAGAATAATACTACTCAAACTATTAAATATGTTCGTTGGCTTCGGTATATTTATATCGATATACATACTTACTATATTGAGCGTCTTGGAAAATTCGCAAAAATTTTTCAGCGAGATCAGGCAGGGGGAAACTTAACGATCCGAATTTTTTAAATATTTTACACTGAAAGAGCGAACACTATTGGGAAGAGTTAAATGTCACTTGGAAGAAAATTTTGTCTTATTGTTCCATATCGTAAGCACTGCTGGGAAGAGACTGAATGCTAATACGACAAGATCATAGCTTTATCCCTGTTATACGGCTGATGGCGTGGTCATTCCTGAGACTTTCTTGTAATTTTGCCTTCGTCCAGTAAAGGTTCGGTAGACTCGAGGGCGGTAGCGAGTTCTCTCAGGGTCTCGCAAATTTCCTCTTACTTCCCTCTCCTCCTTCGTATAATTTAGCGATGGGAGTGAGTCGCATTCCTCTCAATCATCTCGTATGAGGAGACTTCAGTTCTTTCTTACTTACTTATTTAAATAAATAGTTTTCTAGAAATTTCATCAAGATTGAGCAGCGAATCATTTAGTATTCGAGTCCATTTTGAAAACGTTGAAAATACAATGCACCTTCATTCATATTTATATATGGAAATAATTTTGCATTCGAGTTGAGATTTATGACATCACTACTCATCGGCAGTAAAAAGAACAATGAATTCTTTCGGGTCTTCCCAATGATTCCCCGCGACCTTGGGAGTATGCTTGGTTCACAAAGAGCGACCAACCAAGATGTTGTTCTTTGATTTCTGCAATAAAGATTTTTTTATCTCATCATCCTTCATAGGACATTAAACTTATATATTTAAGATATATTCATATAATCGGATGTCACGTTATATATATATATATATATATATATATTTTTATATCAGGGTGTTCCGCAATTACTGCTCTATATTTTAAAGGTAGATTTTCCGGCCAATTTAAAAACGATTTTTCCTCAGCGAAAATGTCGAAGATCATTATTTTTTGCATATTCCCAATTTTTGTCATGATGTATCTTTCTAAGCCTTAATTTAAAATTCCATTAAAGTAAACTCTACCTAAAATTAATTAAAGAATGTGACTTTATTAATATTTTATTCCCATAAGGCTTAGTTTGCGAAAAACCCTTTATTTTCAATCATTTATAACTCGAACTATTAGTGCCTCGACATTTTCGCTGAGGAAAAATCGTTTTTAAATTGGCCAGAGAATCTACCTTTAAAATATGGAGCGGTAGTTGCGGGACACCCTGTATATATATATATATATATATATATATATATATATATATAAACTATTTTTTATTACAATAAAAAAAATTTATTACAAATTAATTTTCGGACACGAAATATTCGAACAAATTCTGTGATCGAATAAGAATTTCGAATTAGTTTTAATGACACGAAACGATAAAAATCATTTCTGAAAATGTTTCAAATGTTAGGAACAAATAATAAAATCATCATGATTAATTGTTTTTGAACAGCAGATTGTATAATAAAAAGCATTAAAATCAAAACTAAAATTTAATATTATTATTTATTCAATCTGCATTATAGATATAATTAACAAATTATTTAATATTTAAGAGATTATAAATTCAAATTTAAAATGATTCAATATTTAATGTTCAATGTTTAATTTTTATGTTTTCATATTTATTTGTTTATAATTTTACATCGACACACACGTGCATAATCTCTCTCTTTCTCTCTCGCTGTTTCTTTTCTTTTCTTTGACATCGCTTATATCAATCAATTATATATTTTCACCAACATTGTCATTGGAAAGTGACAATATTTAATGTGATTAACATTAATACAAAATCTTCCAAAAATAATTGATTTTTTTTTGTTTTTTGGCTATTTACTTAATTATATATAAATTGATTTATAAATATATTTTCAAAAAATTTGCATTATTTTAGAGCAAAGATTATTTGGATTATATAATCTTGAATTATATAATCTTTCGGAAATATATTTTTTTCAATAATAACATATATAAAATTCTTCTCTATATATTCTTCTCTATATATTGATATAGAAATAATTAATTAACCTCCAATGCACAATTGTTATTTTTATAACATTTTTCCTTGATAAAAAATATTTTTTTTCTGCTAATTGAGATTAAATCTTAGTATCCTGAGCAAAATTTAAATGTTCGTAATCATGATTTGCGTACATAATTTATGTACACATTCTATGCATATGATGTGTACATATCTATCACTTTTGGTATTTCTGCTTAGTTTAATTATTTTTAATTATTTTTAGTAAATATTTTTTCTTATTTTAAATTTTTAACTGGTTTTTAATTCATTAGATATGATATATCTCTATATAAATTCTACTGTATTTATTATGAAGGTAATGTTGTGATATTCCACATAAAAAAGATTAACCGTGAGACTATGTTCACATAGTCATCGAGGCATTTTTTAAAAATTCTGATTCTAAAAGAGAGAATTTGCTTTCAATCAAAATATCTATTGTAGCTAAAAAATGTAAGTAAAAAATCTAACATCACACAATTGCGAATGGAATTTGAATAAAATTGCTACAGTTAATCCCGAAATTTCAAAATTTACAACATACAAAGTAATGATTTTTGTTTTAGACTTTTATGTTTATTATTCAGTGTCTCAGTGTTGTGCTTCTCTCAACATAATAAAAGTTAATCTACTTAAGAATCAATTTACAGTGTATATGACACTTGCATTTTTATTGTGTTGCATAAATTGTGATGTATAAATTATGATCCCGTTTTATTTGTTTGCGTTTATTTTTTTTAACAGTTTTTTTTCCATAAAACAGAAATATCAAACTGAGATGAAAGATATTACTGATATATTTCTTTTACATATTAAAGTTATTGATAAAATCTGGCGAAAACTTCTTTTTAACAGCTTTACATTGGCAAAGAATAAATGTATATATGCTTCTAGGAAATAAATTCTTATAACAATTGGTCAAGATTTAAACTTATTTTTTAATCCATTAATATTTTAATTTATATACATTAGTATATTTTATCAATTTATATTCATTGAATACAAATGATTAAAATTGAATGTATATGAGAAAATTAATTTATATTTAAATGTAATTTATTTCTGATAAAAAAACTTACGTGACTTTACGTCATCTCACTATAATTCATATAATCATTATAATAGCAAATGCTCTCAAACAAGCCATAGTTGTATGTGTACGTTTTTACAATCATTTTTACAATCAGATGCATTAAAAAGGAAAAAAAGAAGAAAAAAAGCGATAATTGACATATAACAGGTATCGAACTTGTCCTATTCTGTATAATTTATTATTGTTTGGATTTAAAACTTGTAAAAAATAATCTAGTTTGATCTTAATCAAAGTGCAACAAAAAAGTTTTCTTAATGAAAAACTAAAGTTCTATTTTGACGTAATACCAAGGCACAAATAATTCATTTAAATATTTCTTGTTTTATCAAACATGCAATTTCCATATAATTTTTAAATTACACAAATTATTATAGTAAATATATTTATTCATATATGTATGTAAAAAAATTTTCTAAGAACTCGATTAAAAAGCAAATTTTATATAACAAGTAGATTACAGGATTTGAGAAAATCATAATTTTGATTAAAATAATATATATTTATATTTTGAATGATCTCTCTCTCTCTCTCTCTCTCTCTCTCTCTATTGTAAAAAATCAATATCTGAAATACTTAAGAAAATATCACAATACAATCTTGCAGAGTGAGACAAATACTGAGAATTGGTTATGAAAAATGAGTCGAAAAGTTCTATACTATTTTTTCTAATTTAATTTTTTCTCGTTTAATGAAAAAATAAATTTCACATTCAATCAGAATTGTTCCTTAGACGGACATATATTCGCGAATCACGTACAAATAATGTGTAGTTACGTGGTTCATGGAAATATTCATCTAAATTATATTCATCTGAATTATCAACGCTAATATTGGCGACCCAGCATCCAATACGCGTCTATGAATATAGAAAGCACATGATAGGATTTATCTCTTTATGTTATGCATATGACAAGAAATTCTTAACAAAAGAAAATTTAATCATACTATTTTGAAAAAGCATTTCGACATCAACTATAAGAAAATGCAATAAAAAATGAAGATTTTTATAAAAAAAACTCTAATTTTATATTTTGATAAAGTGATTCGAAATCAAAATAATACTTTAATTATTCAACCATTCCATTTCATTTAAAGTTGGATTTTCTATAACTTTTATTTGAAATATTTTTTTGGCAAGTACTTTCGGAAATATTTGGCTGTTCTGAACTTTGATCATGTATTGATACATATACGAACACACACATACACATACACACACACACACACACACACACACACATACACTTACACACACGCACGCACATATGAATAACTCAAATAAAATGCTACAATATTGTAAACAATTTAAATATTTTTTGATAAATATCTACGATATCCATCACCATTATTTACTGCATTAAAAGTATAAAAAATATATACTTATATGGTGCTAAAATATATGGTAATGTAATAAGTTGATGATAATATACTTCAAAATTCTAAAAAGATTAAGGAGCGAAGCATCCTATATGTATATCAATGTTAACTTGAAGAGCTAAAATTAATATTATACATAGATACTTGATTATATATCTTGTTCATGTTATAATAAATTTTCATTGTTATTATAAGATGAAACGGATATTATTGCTCTATAAACTATTTCATTATCTTTCTGATCAGCTAAAATTAAACATTGAATAATAAAATAAATATTTATGAATTAAAAACAAATATATAATTTTAAATAATTTTTTAATATAAAAATACTTGTCCTTAAAATAGCATGAACCCATGATCCTACAAAAATTAATAAAGTTATATAATAAATAAATAACTGGGGGCAAGAAATTAATAAAGAGTTATATAATATAGTATAATAAATAACTGGAAAAAAGTTTATAATTTATGATAATTTTAATCAAATAGGAAAAGGAAAGATATCTACCAAATACCACATATCATATGCGAATATTGATGAGTAAACTTGTTTGCTGCTTGCGTTTCATCAGTAGTTTATATATATAAGTATTTTATAAAAATATTTCAATATATTTTACTATTCGATTTCAGAAGTACAATTACATTTTATTCGAAAGAATAATCACAACATTGAACAATATTGAATTTCATGTAACATAAACACTTGTTATAAATATTTCAATTCTTCCGAATTTAATGAATACCTTTTTAATTTAAATTGTTTTGAATATTTCAGATGTTTTCGCTCCTTAAACTTCTATAGAGCAACTCCTTTAATATTATTATCATGTTTATATAAATAAATCGAGTTTCCAAATATTATCCAGCTCTATCTCTTCTAAATAATCTATAATGTAACTGCACATAGTGTTATCGATATGCTCCTAAGCAATATGTATAATATATGAATTAAATCAATTTTAAGTGTTCTAGATATTTATAAAGAGAGAGAGCATATCTAAAGTTTAAATATAAAATGCAAAAACATTTGATAATTGTATTAAATATATAAAAAGACAGGATATTTATATAAAAATTTATATAATGATAATATTTATGTGCCTCTGTTTGCGTAAATAATTTGTATATTAATTATATATTAATATTATATTCGATATTATTGATTTACTCAACTGAAAATGGACTTATTTAAATGTTGCTTATAATTGATCAAAGAGTAAATATGTTATTGGTACAATTAAACCAGTTTTTGTCCATGTTGAAGCAAACAAAATTTTAACCAACCACCAGATCAGACCTAATAGAGCAGCTTGTAAACCCAAATGAGAAATCATCAATCTGGAACATAAATGCATGTTTACATAATAACTAGTATTTAATCCTGCTTAAGAAAAATGTTTTATATTTGCTTACATTTTATCCTTAGAACGTGCTTTCGGTAAAGATTTCGGTGACTCATTATGAAGATATATTCTAACACCTTGTATCAAATCCACAATGTAATCTTTCCAAATCAATGACTTGATGTCTAATGTAAATAATTTTTGATCATCTGGAGATAATGATTCATGCAATTGTAACATACATGGATTATTAAATCTCCATTCTTGGAAAATAAATTTCTCAAGACGTCCTAACGATTTGTTAACATTTGTATGCAAACGAACCAAACTAAAAAACATAATAAATATTATAATTAAATTAAAAAGAATTTTATAACAAGGTATATTTACGTGATATATAATTGTTCATTCTCAAAATAAAACTTACATCGGACGACCTCCACATAATCGTGTAATTGTATCCAAAATATAAGCAGGAATAAAATGAACAAAGATGGCCGAAATTTTAAACAGGAAAAGCGATGGCAAAAATTTGAGATATGGATACCAAACAGCACTTCGTAATGGATATTTATGCAAATACTTGTTAATTTCCTGATTAACATCTTGCCATTTGAAAGCATTGCAGGTACTAGATGTACAGTGATATACCTTTAATCCTTTGTCGCTAAAATTATACATTATTTCCGAAATAATTATTAAATAAAATCATACTATATTTTCGTAAAAAATGCATAACATTTTTGTATTTAGAATTACCTATCGCGATCAACATTATAAGCTGCAACAATAAGATTATTCACGACTATATCTACTGGAATGTAATCATAAACAAGATTTTCTCCAATTGGCAATCTTCTTACAATACCCTTACTAGCACCCATTAAGAAACCTTGTGGTCCATTTTTTGATATTGTCCATCCTGGAATTGGTTCTTGCCATGCTCCTATTACTAAATATATAAAATAAGATTTAAGATTATAATATGAATAATAATATATGTTGAATAATAATATATGTTGGATAAGCAAGCATAAACTTACTCATTGAAGGGCGTACAATAGATGCTGGAATTCCTCCATTTAACACTTCATGTTCAGCCAAATGTTTAGTGAATGTATAAGGATTTGGATGATCTTTTAATATCTCTGGTGTTTTTGCATCTAAGGCAGCTGCATCCAATGACTTAACTAATTTCAAAAATGTATTTACATCTGCAGGTGCAGGATATATTATCTCATCAACATCATATAATGTTGAATTAACATATGCACTAGAGACATGAACCAGCACCTAAATATTAAATATAATAAAAGTTATTAGATAAATTGGTGAAATAAATTGATAAAAAAAATATATATATAATATATATATATAATGTAATATGCAATTTTTCTGCAAAATATATCTTTGTCCACAGTAAATATTACATTCACCTTAAAGTTCTTAATTTCCTGGCAGAGTTCAACAATTCTACGAGTTCCTAACAAATTAATATTTGTTGTATTCTTCAGATCGGCTTCAAAGTCTAATGTAGCAGCGGAATGAAAAACAATTTGTACATTATTTATCAAAGTTGTTCGATCTTCCAACGACAATCCTAAATTTTCTTCACCAACATCTCCGCTAACTGCGATTAGTTTCTTAAACAAATCAGTTTGCTTTTCCTCTCTCATTCTATTAAAGACCTATACAAAAAAGTTATAATTAAAATACAAAGAATAATAAATGAAATATAAACATAATATCGAGTAAAAATGAAAAATAAAAAAAAATAAAAATATGAAAAGACCTGAGTTTGACATCTTTATATGGTAATTACCGAATTCTTCGTCAAGTCCTCCAATCTTTCCGTGATTTCTTTTCCCTTTTTCGGTCGTATTAGCAGATAAATATTTTTGACGCCGTGGCAACATCTCAGGAGTTTTTCTATTAAGCAGACACCAACGAATCCGGTGCCACCAGTAATAAATACACTCTTGCCATTATAGAAATCCGTTACGTGTGATGCCATTGCTCTATAACGGTATTTCTCGATGAATGTAAATGACACTTTTTGCTAGAAAACGCCTAAATTACCACGTGGATAGTCGACAACGAAGCTGTAGCCGGTACAAGCGATTCGCTCGAAGTTGCTTGATGGTCGTCAGATCATGAACATATATTTCCCCCACCAAACGAGAAACGAACGCTATTACTACGTATATATATATATATATATATATATACGGATAGCAATCAAATAGTAGCTATGATGTTTAGACCGTGTGTTTTCGCGCATGCGTGACGTATCATTAATGTGCTTGGTTGAGTAAGAAATGTCATTAATCGGCCGCGCAAAATTTCTAATGATTGTAAATAATCCGTTGTAAAAATTTTGCCGTTTAATTGCTTTTTTTCATCTCTGAAGATCCATTAATATATTTAAATATATACATTTATTCTCCACTATTAAATTTAAATATATACATTTATTCTCCACTCACTCTACATGTATAATCTACCTTTATTGTCCACTTAGATCCACCAGAATTTTTGTATCTACATTAATTACTGCCCAGTAAAAAATTTTGTGTTAAATTTAACATATTTCACATGTCCCAATTTATTTCCACTCTAATTTTAATGTTAATTTAACAGAAGGCAAGTATGTAAATAAATAACACAAGTAATATGTTTAAAAATTAACACAAAAGTGTAACACTTAAACTTTATCTGAAAATAAAGTTTATGTTAAATTAACATATTTATAATGTTAAATTTAATTAAAAGAAAATGTTATTCTTACATTTTTATGATAAATAACAGAAGAGATATATCGATTTAACATATGGAAACTGTTATAGATAGGAAAATAACACAACTTGTCTGTTCATTTTAACATATAACATATTTCATCAAAAATTCGTGCATTTACATATTAATTGTGTTGTTTTAACTCTTAGAAACAGTGAATATTAACTCAACGCAGAAATGTCAAAATAACGCAATGATAATATGTTATATTAACATAAAAGTATGTTAAAAATTTAACATAAAAATTTTTACACGAGAAAATTTTAACAGAAATACAAAATGTTTTTTACCGTGTGTATTAACTATAATATCACTCCACGCAAAAAAAAAATCCAGCCTCACAGTTAATTATCAGACGCCTTTCGATGATATTCGTAAATACTTGGTGAATGTTGAATGTTACTAGAAAGACTTGCATGGTGTTAAAGTGGGGAGTCCACGTCTTACCAGTCAACAACATTGAAACAAGTAACACGGAAGTTATTTATGTAGCGTGTTAATTGCGTTCCACTGCTGTTACGTTTTAAAATTTTCTCCTTAGAGTAGCATTTAAATTGACCAATCAGGATAAAAAAAATTTCTCTTCCTGATCGATCGATCGAATTCACTATTCTAAGGGAAGTAAATTTTTAAATATTTACAATTATGAGTAAATATGCAGAGAAATTGTATATTTATTAATAAAGTATATAATAAAATAATTATATATTCATTAATAAAGTATATATTAAAATAAAACATAACACATACCCAGCAAATATCAAATAACATTTATATAATTGTTAGTTGTAATTTCTCACTCAACAATATAACTGTTACATGTTATGTAATTGTTACATTGTTGAATGAGAAATTATAACTAACAGTTATATAACTGTTATTTAGTGTTTGCTGGTTACACAAATTATTAAAAATATTAAACTTATGTAATTGAAATACCATAATAATTTATATATAAAATATCGATATATATGTATTTATATTTATATTATATTTATATTTATATTTATATTTATATTATATTTATATTATATTTATATTTATATTTATATTTATATTATGTTTATATTATATTTATATTTATATTTATATTTATATATATTTATATTTAATTGAGAGAAGACCTACATCAAAAACCTACAAAACATCAAAATAATAATATATTTATATTTATATTATATTTATATTATATTTATATTTATATTTATATTTATATTATATTTATATTATATTTCTATTTATATTTATATTTATATATATTTATATTTAATTGAGAGAACCTACATCAAAAGCATTTAGCCTAATGAAAATAAGAAGATAGATTCTTTTTAAGTCTTCTTTTTATATTCTTTACGTAGAATATGAACAAGTTTATATTTTGCAGCACATAAGCCTGCAAAAAATGGCTTCCTCAAGTAGTTTTATGAAAAAAACAGAGAATATATTAATGCAACATAGCTCAAAGTACATATTCAGATTAACTTTACTCTTCGTAATATTTGCGTGTATAGCATTTTTACGCGATTTCACAACGTTCAACAATAAGAATGCAGAGCAAATCAATTTTTCCGTCAATATATCCTTTGTTATATATCCTTTGTTGTTTCTTTTTACATGCGATGTAAAAGAAATGTATATAAATGAATTAATTTTCATTTGTACATTTTAATAAACGCATAGTAACTTGATTATCCTTGTCTTGTTAAATCATGAAAATTGTGATAAAATGTGATAATATGAAAATACAATATGTTATACTACTTTGTTTAAGATCTCTCAGTTAAGTGCAAAATAACTCCGATTGCAGTCAGACACTTTCCATTTAATAGCGAAGAATTAAACTTTCGTGATGAAACAATGTAGCAATAATTGCACGTGTCGTGCGGTTTCAGACACAAAGTGGTAGATAAGTTATATCTTAGTAATACATGAATTATTACGATACGACGCAATAGCATCACGTCAAATAATAAAATCGTCATACATAAAAAATAATTGACGTACATATATTGATTTTGCATATTTCAAAATGCATATAATTTCAAATTAAAGTAGCCATTAAAAAAATTAAAATTATCTGAATATTTCACAAATATATTTTCACAAATATATTTTCATAAATATATTTTCACAAATATATTTTCAATTAAAATATATCTAGAATTATATATTAAAGCTATAATAAAAAAATTTAATGGCATCTTTCTTACATAATGTTGATTTTTAATCGATTCGAATCAAAGTGATACAATCATAAAATTTCGAGATTTAATTCATTCTAAAAGTGATAATTTCTCTTATCTTATTTCATTCAAACTCATATATTTTTTCTTTCAAGGCATCACTAATGTAAGAGATATAAGATGAATGGGTGTGCAAACATTTATATATACATACACATATATCCATATCTTGAATAACAGTAGCTGTCATTCTAAAAATAACTTGCGAAAGAATATAAGGAAAGATGTAATCACTTCTTGTTACACACATTAAAATATTTAACAAAATAAAACACATACATACATAAAGAATGATTACATTTAATAATAGTGTTAAATATTGATTTATAGTACTAATTGTAACTTTTTGTCGTTAATATATTCCAATTTTCTCAATCAATTCAAACAAGTTATTCATGATTTCAATCAAGTTATTAAAATGTCTAATGTACCTGTATAATCTTGCTTTATCCGAATAAATACATAAAAATATTTTATTATACATAATAATAATAATGTAGTATAATAATGTAGTATAATGGATGTGTTTGTATTTGTGATTATATAATGTCTCATATATGTAAATAAAATAATATTATGCCTTAATGTGATCTGAATATATCAAATTTTTATTTTTTATTTTAATTTAAATTTATTTTATGCAAAGAAAGAATTTGCAAAAAATTATACACACACACACACACACACACACACACACACACACACACCCCCCCACACACACATATATATATATATATATATATATATTATATAAAAAACATATTGTTGCGAATTAATGCCTTAAAATCTTATTTATAATCAGCGTCAATTATAAATTGATAACGTATAATTAATTTTTTAAATAGTTCATTTTTAACATTGTTTAATAATTTGTTATTTGTTTAAATTTCCTTATTTAATACATACACATATCAGTTGGATATTCTTTATAAAATACTTGGTATTTTATAAAGAATATCCAACGTGTGTATTTTTTATCTATTTTCATAAAATTTTTTAAAAGAAGATTTAAATAATATGAAAAATAATTAATTACTATTAAGATAGCATAATCAAAATTTAAATTGAGAAAAAAAGACACCACATATTTAAATACCACATATTAAAAACTAAAAACAAAATATCGTGTATGCATTACAGTTTATTTTATCAGAGGCAGTGTGGACTTGAAGCAAAGATGTACACAAGAAATGCTTCTCAATGTCTATATTACCTTGGAATAAATAAATTATAATCCATGATACTTAGTTTCTAGTTTTTATCTGATATTTAATTCATATATATATATATATACAAATTAAATATCAGATAATAAAAACTAGAAACTAAGTATCATGGATTATAATTTATTTATTCCAAAGTAATATAGATGAGAAGCATTTTTTGTGTACATCTTTGCTTCAAGTCCACACTGCCTCTGATAAAATAAACTATAATGCATACACGATATTTAGTTTTTAGTTTTTAATATGGTATTTAATATTTATTTCAATTTATAATTAAAAAAATATCCATTGCATTTTTATTACTATTGTATTTACATGTATCAAATTTTTTATAAATGTTTTATATATTCGTTTTGTTTTTTTTAATAAATTTGATATAATTAATTTTGGTTTAACATTAAAATAATAATCGAAGATTTGTTGAAAATTTGTAATTTTGATGTCAGTTTAATTAAATTCCAATTTAATTCCAATTTTATTTCAATATTTAATTTTTGATGTCAATTTGGCGTCACATCAACTCTATATTTAGACTGGAGATTAAATAATATGCTTCTATTGAGAAGTGTCTAAAAGCATAGATGAAATTACAATAATGAAATGATTCTTAAAAAATAATATTGTTACATTTATATATAAACTGTTAATTATAATTATAATTATAATTTATTTTGGAATTTAATAAATTTTCGTGACTATCAAATAAACTCGAGATAAGGGATTAATTAAAGGAGGCAATGGCATTACCAATCGTTTCGACAGTATTGATATTAAGAGTTATCTTATGCACCTTATCATGCAAATATTTTAATTTATTCAGTTATTACTTTATTTTTGGAAATATAAACATTTTTTATGAAGCTATTTCAAGAATAATAAAACGCTTTATTGCATAAAAAAATCTGTGTTTTATTACCGACAATGCAAAGACTTACTTACCTACAGTAAACGCGCAGTAAATTTTTTCAAGTAACTTCCCTAAAGATCCACAGTATCAAGTCGTCCAAATTTAAACTATTTTTGTCACAAACATCTTTTACTAACATTGTTAGGCACGGAAAGATGGCTAAAAGTCATGTCTTATGATCCGAATTGAATGATTTTTTAGTCTTGTCCATATGATGACTAGAAAATGACTTGATTCATCTATAAATTATCGACACTCGGCAATAGAAATGCCCGCAATAAATGGACTATTTCATTTATCCGTCTAATTTTAAATAAACTTTAATATTCTTAATCCCAACAAGGAATCCAGATTATTAAATAAATTATTTTATTCAGTTTGTCAGAAATTAAACTGATAAACAGTAATGCCAGGAAGAGGATCGCTCTGCCTAGCACATGTACATACGTGGCTCTCTGATTGTGTACGTGTGAGCAGCGGTTTCTTTCTGACGCTACTGCTTTTAAAAGGAAAATAGTATACTTTAGAAATCGTATACTAATACTAGACAACAGATGTTAATGCATTTTACACTGTTGGAAGGAAAAATAAAATTTAGATTTTAATTTTTGTTTCTTAATATAATAATGAATATAATAATGATCGAAAATATGAAATTTTTTTGATGATCAATATAATCGAAAATAATAAATTTAATAACTAATACAATAAATTCGTTATGCTCGAAATATAATTATAATATATCCTTTAATCTATTTTAATTTTTTATCTGTTATATTCAAAATAATAAATTATCTTTCGTTTTATTTTGATTTTTATTAATTAATAAAATAGATTAATTTTATTAATATATTTTATCTTGCTTAATAAATTAGAAAATCAAATTGAAATTAATAAATATCAGAATACGGGAATACAGAAATACCTAGAATACTTAATATCAGAAGCAACATTTTGCAAAGTAATGATATTCGTAGTATCTTAAGAAAAAGTTAGTATTCTATAATAAATGTGTTTGCAGAATTAGCTCATCGCATATAACTGAAGACAAATCTAAAAAAGACATGATTTAATGTTGACTCTTTTAATTTTCATAAAATAAAGTAAACTAAATATCCAAATATCTTGAAAGATTTATGTATATGTTTGGCATGAAATAGTTCGAATCTTTGATCACACTGAATATTCAAATTTTCAAACACACGTAAAAAGCGGATATGTTAAAAAGCGGAAATATTTAAAGATATTCCTTTGCGAATTTATTATCGAGATCTCGCTGCATTGACGTAATTACGAAGAGTTTTTTCATGAAATGAACGTAATTACGAAGAGTTTTTCATTTCATTTCATGAAAAAACTCTTCGTAATTACGTCAATGCAGCGATAAACCCGACAAAAACAGTACGTGAAATCCACGTTATTACTATGTGGATTAATATCGTTGAATCCACGTGGATGATCGAGTGGATAATTCATTTCTTATTCTAGAAATGAATTATCATTTGATCAACCTCATCATAGGGGTCCAACTCTAAATTGTCAAGGAGAGCAATATAACAAAGTTCGAACGTCAGATAAAAAATTCTCTTTAAAATCTGCTGATGCATATTGTCTTACAAAAGCTAATGAAGTTATTAAAATAGAGAATATTATAAAGGGTGAAGAAACTTATTTGATTGGAAAATTTAAAGAAAAATCAGATCTTTTTTCTTATCCATTTCCTTCTAGTTGTATAAATATATATATTGTTAACAATCTTGAATCCTTAAATAGATGGTGTTTAAACGATATTAAAAAAAAGTTGTATTACTACCTTTTCCTAAAAAAGACACAGAAAATAATTGGATAGTTACAAATATGAGTGTTTGTTTTCCAATGCCCCATTCTGAAACATTGTAACATATATCTGCTGTACTCTATGTTAGCGTTATAATATATTCAATAACATATTCAAAGCGTTGAAATATAGCATTGTAATATTTATATTTTTGGCATAATAATAAAATATATATAATTTAAAATCTCACTCTGTCTCTAATTGATAAAATCCTTATCAATATATAATACAATGTTTCCTTTTTCTATGAAACAATATATTATTAATATATTTATCTTATATAATATATAAACATGTTGATTGATCAATCAACATAATTTCAATAAAAATATCCACATGAAATCTACATCGATATTTCGAGAATAAAGTATCTTGATGTAATAATGAAAAAAGAATGTTGTATCCACGTAGAAAATTCGTGGATAAATCTGCATCCACGTAAACCACGTAAAATACGTTGATTCGACGTGGACGAGACGTAACTGTTTTTGTCGGGAATTCTCAATGCAGTGACAAATTCTCGCTTCCCACTTTTCTTTTGTTTTACTTAAAATCTTTTGTTTTCAATTATAATTTTGATCCGACTAAATGACATACAAGAATATAAAAGCCGATATATGTATCACTCTCCGTTTTACACATTTTTTGAACTTTTCGCATTGTGCTTTTTTTCTTGAACGCAATGTTAGAATTCTGCAAAAAAGGGAAAAGAAGAATTTGAAATTATACACACATATATTTAATTTTATAAAAATTGTTCGTGGCATAAAATATTAAAATTCGAAGTAATATAAAATGCAGAAAGTATGACTGTATCATATATTTCAAAATAAATCTTGTCTGTAAAATTATATCATTACCGATAAATCTTATTCGTAAACTATAAACTATAATATTAGTTTATATCTATATTAATGATGATATGATTTAAATATAATGAAATACAAGTTTAATATCTTATTGTGCCATAAAAAATCTCTTTCTCTCTCTCTCTCTCTCTATATATATATATATATAATGTAGAGAATATGAATTGTGAGTGTGTCATAGATTTCAAAATAAATTTTACTCATAAAACAATTATTATTATTGGTAAATCTTTTTTGTAGATTATATATAATAGTCTACGCGTAAACAATATAAAGTATATTTAACGTTATCATTTATGTCATCATCTTATTGTTAATATATTTAATCGTATATTTTTTTTCTTATGTATATAATATTTATTTATTTTTTTATCGGTACAAAATATAATTTTAAATCCTCTATAGAGAGATTTTTTGTGGCACAATAAGATATTAAACTTGTATCATTATTTAAATCATATCATCATTAATATAGATATAAACTAATTACAGTTTACAAATAAGATTTACCAGTAATGATATAATTTTACAGACAAGATTTATTTTGAAATATATGATACATAATACAGTAATGCTCTCTGCATTTTATATTATTAATATTATTTCGAATTTTAATATTTTATGCCACGAACAATTTTAATAAAATTAAACAAACTGGATAAACTGATAAAAAAAGACAATAATACATATTATTATTATATTACATAAATTTTACATTATACATATTAATATTATATTAATTCTTTGTTATAATAAAATTCCCAGTAAACACAAAAAAAGTACATAACAGTAATGTAACAGTAATATAACACCAATGTTATAATTTTTAATGTAACTACAATGTAACTATAATGTAACACGCCTATACATAATAGTTACATTGTTGAGTGGGAAATTATAACATTAATGTTATATTACTGTTACTTTTTTGTGTGTTTTCTGGGTTACTATTCTTGTATTCTGATGTTTCCCAACAAACACTAAATAATTTATATAACTGTTAGTTGTAATTTCCCACTCAGCAATATAACTGTTACATGTTATATAACATGTTACATAACAGCTATATCGTTGAATGAGAAATTATAATTAACAGTTATATAACTGTTATTTAGCATTAATTAATAATAAATTTAGTATTAATTTATAATAATAAATTTATATTATAATATAATAATAAATTTAGTATTATAATAATTGTATTACATTATAATAATAAATTTAGTATTAATTTACAACAATAATAAATAATAATTTATAATAATTACTTATTATTCAATTATTATAAGTATAAATTAATTAAATTTATATATTTAATTATTCATAATAATATACGTACATAGTTTATACGTATAATCATAGTGGACAATAACCAAATGACTCGTGTAATTTTGAAATCTACGGGACAACCCCCCCTCCCCCCGCGGCAAATGCCCAATCCCGACAGAGAGCAGGAGGCAAGAGAGGCCGCGCGCGCGTGCGAAATGACACGAGATGCGCAGAGTGGTGGCGAGCTTATTCGCGCGCAGCGCGATCGGCCCGCAGTTGGCCGCCCTGAGAGGGTATCTGGCAGTTCACCGAAGATGGCGGACTCGATTGGCATGCGAGGGGCATTTACGGAAAAGCGGCGAGCACGCGAAAAATCGGCGATTCTGTGTTAAAGCGGCACTGTCAGCGTCATCCGCGCCCGGAGCGCGCGTCACGAGACAGGAGGAGATCTCCCCTCGATCGGCTGAGGTAAGCGCGACATTGATTTTCACGCAAGACGCAAGACGGATGCGGAAGGCCGCTGTCGGCGCGGCGCCCGCTGCTAGGCTGGCCGCGCCTACTCTGTCATCGACTACTTCTTTTCCCCCTGTACGTCTCTCGGAGCCTCTCTAATCCACGCGGTCCCGAGCACGTCTCGCTCGCCGCCGAACATCGTCCCGTCCTCGGGATCCCGGGTTCATCGGGTTGCTCGCGTGCGACTCTCGACCCTCTCTCGACCCTCTCTGTCGGCCGAGCTCCCGGAGAGAAAAGTCGGAGCGCTCGACGGGGTGGTCCGCTTTAAAAATCGACCGAGGCTGCGACGAGAGAGAGAGAGAGAGAGGCGCGAGGAGAATCTCGTCGCTTGCACGAGGAGAATATCGTCGAGCGGCTGACAGTTGGCGAGTTTATCGTGGATTTGATTCCTCTCGCGATACCGTGACGAGTCGCCCCGAAGCTTGAACCCTGGGCGGAGCAGCCTCCCGAGTCGCGCCGAAAATTCGCCTCGCCCTGGCTCGGCCTCTTTTCCCTTATCTCGCGTTTCGCGTAACAGACGGAACAGAGGCTTCGATTCGACGCCTTATCTCGATGCGACATCTTATCTAGATACACTCTCTCTCCCTGCATTTTGCTACTTATCGCTTGCTGTCGTCTCGCAAAATTCATCGTTCGCCCGATTCTCGTCGATTGCCGCGTTTCAAGCGTGATATTTAATTTGTCGAACAATTATACCGACCCACACACGCTTCTTTTCTTTCTTTTTTTCTAGCGCGTAATACACGCTGCGCTTGCCCCAGCGAACATCAAGTAACATTTATATAACTGTTAGTTGTAATTTCCCACGCAGCAATATAACTGTTACATAACATGTAACAGTTATATCGTCGAGTGGGAAATTATAACTAACAGTTATATAACTGTTATTTGGTGTTTGCCGGGGTGGAAACGGTAAGAGTTAAATCGCGTCACGCTTCGCTTCGCGAGCCGTTTATTTTTTCCAGTTACATGCTCGCTTATGTAGTTGCTCGCAATTTTACAATTAAGCACCACGGGTCTTTTTATCTCGAGCCAGTAAGTCTGCGGAGAAACCTGATCGATACATACTGCGTCACTTCCACGTTACCACCGCATGTCGAAATCTCGAGATTCGACTTGCATTTGGGATAAATTTCCGTCTGAATGTTTGCGTCCGTACGAATTTTCCCGAATCGCGTTTACGCCAATGAATCGGTTGATACGTCTTGGGAGATGAGGTTTCTCGAGTTGCGATGGCTTTAAAGTAATCTAATCGACACTAACGTGAGAATGAACAATTTTCACGTGATTTCCGACTCATCCAGCCGTGCACACTATCGCTACGATTATTTCGCACTATTTTTCCGATTATTATATTATTAATAATCTGCGGGATATAATCTTGATACTGGAGAAAAAAATCGTGAAAAAGTAAGACTTGATATTATAAATAATTTTGTGACTATAGAATATACAGAACAAGCAAGAGAAAAAAACTAAATTCATCTACGACAATTTTATTTCTTTCAGATAAAAATTTTACTTCGCTCTTACGAAATTCGCTTTGTAAAGTGAATGAATAAAATAAAGTTTATGATAGACAAATAGATAGAAAATTAAATTATTTATTTTTTATTAAAATTATTTTAATATTTTATAATATTAATTTTTATTATAAAATTAAATTATTAATTGTAAATTTTTTTATAAATTGCACATAAGCTATTAAATTATCAGAAATCCTGTGTGATACTTTTAATAGTTTATTAATTCTCGTGTATAATCGCGAGTATAAAAAAATTTTATTCCGCTCTTGTGAAACTTGTGAAACTTGTTTTATAAAATATAGATAAAATAAAGTTTACGATAGACATTTTTTTATAGATTGCATAAATTATTAAATTATTAGAAACTCTGCGTAATACTTTTAATGATTTTTTGATGATACTTTTAATAATTTACCAATTTCTGTGCATAATCGCGAAAAAAATATACGTATCTCAAACTTAATTTATTATAGATATTTTATTTCTAGTTATATTGCGAAAAATAAAAAGATCTTTTTGATGATGTATTGTACAAATCATAAAAATGATCTACTGTAAAGATATGCAAAAATTTCAAGGTAAATTTCATTATAATATAAAAATTATAAATTCTATACAATTAAATTTATAGAAATCACAAAATTTAATTAAAGATGTTAACGAACATAAGAGACCTTAAATACTCTTTGAATATTCATTTAATAGTAAATAATAAATAAGCCTTCGTATAATATTAGCTCATGGATTGATATCCATTTTTTTTTTCGATGATCGGTTTCGAAATTATTATGAATTAATGCTGTTTTAATAATTAATGAGATTCATTCTAGATACTTGTACTTGTATGATATTCAAGCACATTTTAATTTATTATTGATTATTAACATTATATTTTTTATACTTTTTTCTCACTACAATTAATTAATTAAAATACGTCTCGTATGGTACTACAAAATATTGAAATTTAAAAAGATTTAGAACAATTGAGATTGCAAAAATAAAATGAAAAAGTATTGAAAAAAATTATTTAATGATTTTCTAGCGAGAGTAAACTTGCGTCAATATATATTTTATTTGGATGTTAATTTAAAATTTATGAATTAAAGTTTATTCACTGATGAAGCTGAATTTATATACTTGCAGCTGCATTAATAATTATAACTATTTAATTTAATTTTTGTATGACTTTATGTTTGAGCAAATGAAAGTTTTTATGAATTTACCATTACCTCAAGATGATTTTCGATCAACGAACATTTATGAACAACAACAAAAGATATTTTAAAAGATTCTCTAATATATGGTGTGTTTTCTATCTAAGATTGAAATAGAATAACTTGTCACTTATTTTAAAACAGCAATCACGTCACAATTTTTATAGAAATATTATTCGTATCAAAGAATAAATATGTTAGTTCATGCATGATGAATTATTAGCACATTTTCAATTAGATAATATTTAAATAAAATTTTCTAGAAAATGGATTGAGCGAAATAGATTCATAGCAGACTTTCAATTTTGCGAATCTTTTATATATTCTTGTTCTTCGATTATTTTTTATTAAAAAATTTAACTGAATTATTCATGAAAGATTTTAAGAACCGTGAGAATGATTCTAAAAAATTTAAGATTATTAAGAGATTAAGGAGCGAAAGACATTTTTGAATGTGTATAATAATATTCTTATAAATTTGTTTTTATATATATTACATTCTATTAATCGTACATTAAACATAGTGAACGAAAACAACTATCAAACTAATTTTTATAAAATTAGTCGAATCGGCAATCATGATGAAATATTTAAACACGCAATATTTAACTTAAAAATATTATGCTATTTTCAAGATTTATCTTGTGACGAGTTTTAAAATTATTCTGACAATCAAGGATATATTAAAATAAATGGATAGTTAAAACATCTATTAAAAATACATCTACGTTACTTAATTAATGATATTTTGAATTCCTAAAATATCAGTTAATCTGTGTAATTATTATTGTCTTATTCATGCAAAAAGTAAATATTCAAAAGCAATTAATTTAAGGACCTAGGTCTTCTAAGATTATTTGTTTCTTTCTAGGATTATTGTTCTTATTTGTTTCTTAGGTCCAATTGCAATATTATTTCCGCTTTAAGTGAGACAAATATATGTCTATCTTTAAATATATGTCTATATGTCTTTCTTTCTAAATAAATAAAGACACATATATTTAAGTTTCGCTTAAAGCTAAAATAACGTTGGTGCAATCGGGCCTTAATGAGTTTTAATAAAAAAAATTACTAATAAAAAAATTACTATAAATATTTTATATATGTGTGTAGAACATAATAAAATAAAATAATTACTAATAAAAAAATTACTGTTAATATTTTATACATGTGTGTAGAACAATATATCACAAATCAAAATAAAAGATTGTAATTATAAATGGCAATTGTGTTTTGGCAAAGAAAAATTGTCTGCAAATTGGTCAGAGAATCTATTAAAAAAATATTAGATAGTTTTAGTTTTCACTTTATATATTTTTTTAACTTTGAAAATAATATGACTACACTTCGTAGTGACATATATCAAATATTTGAAAAAAAGCAATTGAGTTTTTTTAATTCACTCAATTTTTGGCGCTGTAAAAAAGGTTCAAAAATATATAAATATGAAAAATATTATACAAATAGTGTGCAATATTATCTCTTTCGATAAACTAGAGATTTTTATAAATTGGCAATTTATTATATTAGAAAGATTAATATCTAATAATAAAAAATATTTAAAACAAAATTAAAATAAAATTAAAATATTTATTAAAATAAAATTATGTTTCATAATGTCTTTTATAGTTTCTGACATATTCTCATATTGCAACAGTCACATTATTTCCAAAATTAAAAAAATATATCTAAAGTGATCTAAAATTATCGGATATTTTTTTAAATAATAAATTCTTTGATTGGATACAATTTGGAGGCGATTTTTCTTCAGCATAAACATCGAGAAATGTCATTTGGTACAAGTTTCTAGTTTTTGTCATCATGTACATCTTTATAATTAAATCTTAAATTAAAATTCTATTAAGGCAAATTTTATTTGAAATTGGAATATAATTTTGTTAATCTTTTAACTTTTTACAAAGTTTCATTTGCGAAAAATCTTTTTTCTTCAATTATTTATAATTCAAAAATTACTATATTTCGATATTTTTGTTGAGAGAAAATCGTTTCCACTTGGCCATAGATTGTTATTGAAAGATCGCACGATACAGTTTTAAGATGCCTGCATATCTTCTAATAGAAATTTATATCTTATTGAGTGTTACTTTTTTGGAAAAGATAAGAAATCTAATAGAATAAAAACAAAATAGTAAATATAAAATGTAAGACTTGTACAATTTAATTGCATACTAAGTGACACATTAATAAAAGAACATTCGGCGTTAGCATGATTTTATGTAACACAAACAAATGCGTTATGAAATTAATTATGGTGTTTTAATATGAAATCTCAATGACCGTATTTTCAGCACAACTCGTTTGCGTAATGCATGTGTTACGTCAAGCGTGACATATGTAAGTAGATCGATATGTTAAGTAGATCGTATTTATGGAATAGGAAAATTAAATATGCATTAAGATATTTATATATAATGTATGCGTAAAATCTTGTTTATGTTACAAAAAATTACAAAATAGATTCACTGTTACAGCAATCATGAAATTAAAATGAAAAGAACTTATAACTAATAAAATATTCATGAAGGAATGTGACAGGTTTTTTTAATCACATACATATAATAAACGAAGGACGCACTTTTCTCATTTCTGTACACGATAAAAAATATTTTACATTTTTGTCGAAATTTTCTCGTATAAAAATTTTTGTGTTAAAGTTTTAACATTGTTGTTGCATTATTTTGACTTTTCTGCGTTAATATTCACCTAAGAGTTAAAACAATACAATTAATATGTAATGAATTTTTAATGATATATTTTATATATCAAAGTGAACAGATAAGTTGTGCTACTTTTCTGTCTACAATAATTCCAACATCTGTTAAATTGACATGTTTCTTATTTATCATAAAGAGATAAAAAAACAATTTTTTTAAACAACTACTTCTACAAAAATGTAAGAATAAATATTTTATTTTAATTAAATTTAACATTATAAATATCCTAATTTAACATAAATTTTACTTCCAGATAACGTTCAAGTGTTACATTTTTGTGTTAATTTTTCATTTGCTTTCTGTTAAATTAACATAACATTAAAATTAGAGTGGATAAATTGGAACATGTGAAACATGTTAAATTTTTAATACAAAATTTTTTGCTGTAGTGTTAATATTTTGTGTAGTATTAATATGGTTCTAAGGCTCGATTCATACTATCGGTCTGCTCACGCTCCGCTCACGGTTCGCTCACGGTCCGATATCATATTACTATAGTATTCACACTGTCCGTCCACTCACGCTCCTCTCAGGATCCGCTCTCGATTCGATCCTAGACGATCAGTACAATTTTTACTTTACTTTACTTTTTTTTATTTTTACTTTATTTTTATTTTTTTTACTAAATCACTACATTAAAATTTTATTATATTTTTTTGCATATGTTTATATAAAAATTAAGAAATACATAATAATTAATTATAAAGCAAATAATTTATAATTATAAAGCAATTAATTTATAATTATAAAGCAATATATATATATACGTATCTTTTTCAAATGACCAAGATTTTTCATATTGCTTTACTGCTCGTGACACTGCTCGCGACAAAGACAGATTGCAAGAATTGACGATGGATTAACCGAAAGTTTATTCACACTATCGGTACAAGTTCGAACAATTCGATCACGCTCCGGCAAAATATTCTTTCAGAGGATTGTTGCTAGAGTGAGAACGGAGCGAGACCAGATCAACAGTTGAGCGTTACCCATAGTGTGAATATTAACATTTATAAACAATGGAAAAACATATTTCGGACCGTGAGCAGATCGTGAGCAGATCGTGAGCGGAGCATGAGCAGACCGATAGTAGATCAAGCAATAATGATTCTAAATTTGAATAATTATTATGAGATCATAATTTAATTAATTATCCCGAAACATTTGAATATTCTTATTCTTATTATATTTTTCTCTTATGTGTATATAAATTTCTATAGTTTAAATTGCATAATTTGTAACAATACATCGTAAGATTTAATTATATAATTATTAATTATAGGTACATACAGCGATAGACGGATATATTTTTTGATAATGGTGAAAAATTTATTAACTGTATTAGATTGTAACAATGTTAATTGATAAAAATTAATGAACTGCAACTAAATTATTATCATACATTTCAATAATAATTTGGTAAATATTAATTATAAGTTAATCTTGATATTAATTCTGATTTTTAGATGATTAGATTATTATGTTAATCTTATCCTGGGATATTAATTCTGATTTTTTTTATAAGAGAAAAAGAAAATATGTTTTCGTTATCTTTAAATAAAAAGAAAACACACGCAAATATAACATAAAAATCGCTTTTTATCTCCAAATATTCCCCAAATATATTCCCCAAGTATTTATCATTTTTATCACACAATATAATTTACATCAAAATGAAATTGACGTCAAAACAAAAAATCTTTAATTATGAAAAAAATAGAAAAAATAAGGAAGAATGATTCGTGATTACTCGATTTATGAAAGTAATTTCTGGAAAATCTTTAATTATGAAAAAAATAGAAAAAATAAGGAAGAATGATTCGTGATTACTCGATTTATGAAAGTAATTTCTGGAATTGTTTACACTGGATCGATGAAATAATTTAACGTGCGTAAACCGCGAATAATATATCAATAATTTGAATAATGCAAAAGCGAAGGCATAAACTATTCGCTGCATTAAATAAATATTTATTTTATGGCCAACAGGTCATGGTACTTTTTTCGGCATTCTTTTATATAAAAATGAAAAGTCTCTCTGCACACGTGGTAAGGCGATGGACATATCGCGGTGTGAGGTGCGGTACGGGATCGGCTTCAGTAGTGGGAGAAAACGTTCCGTTCTATCGAGTGGATAGGTATAAGGAACTTGAGTTTCAGATGCGCTCAGTACATGTTTCGTTAGTCGTCCGTTAATCTTCGAAGGAAGCCAATCATCGCGTTTTTACTCATTGCTAAGGGAAAGATAGTGAGTCTTCTTCTTTATCGTGATATCGATAACGTTCTTCGAATGCCCGGTTAATCGAGAAAAATGATGGCATTACGAGGCCGAATAGGTAAGCGAAAATTCTATTCGAGAAAATACGTCGTATTAATGACGTTTGGGAGAAATTTAGAATGCTTTTCGATTAATAGAACACGAATAAACTTTCCACGGAAACTTATTGACGCATAGATAAGACGATAAATATTTTTTCAATTATTACACACAGCACACACATGTCGTAGAGCCTATTGTCGTGGCACAAATGACAAGTGAAGGACTCTTTCCGTATCGCCTCTTAATATATTGTTGCTATTGTTGCTAATATTGTTGCTAATATATTGATCGATCGCACGATTCTTTTACGCGAAAAAAAAAATGCATCATAATCTTTCTCTCGGGATTATCCTGCACGTCCTGCTTGTGTATGTGTCATCTGCTGATTATCGGTCACAGAAGTTACGATAGCAGGTCTGGGATTTGAGATTAACTTGGGTCATGTGACATATATTATCGATATTGCAACACTTATCATATTTACTTACGGAAGTTAAAAGTGAGAGTACTACATTTCGTTGCTGAGAAATTTACATCTCATTGGGTCACTCAAAACAATGCTCTCTGTAATAAATTGGAGATATATATCTTTAAAATTCAATATACTAATGATATTATTCATGATCTACGCCAACCTTAATATTCTTGAAATATCTCTTTTTTTCACTGCATTTGATATACATAAATAATGTATTTACTTATTGCGATTGAAACTCCTGAAGGAAATTACATATTTTCTTTGTGAGTCATTCTTGAAATCTCTAAGTTTATTTATCGAATATACAAGCATAACACACACACATATTTATATGCATATATTCTTTTATTCCTATGAGAGTCACTCTTCCGTAAAATTAAAAGATTATTTCAAGCTTCATAATTCGAAAAATACTCGATGAAAAAATACTTTATCATAGTGTTTTGTGAAAAGCTCTCAAGATAAGCTACAAGAGCTTTTTTTGGAAAGGGATTGCTCTGACATCCTGTTTATATTCATTTCAATGATTGAATCAATTTTCGCATACATTCACTCTACATACTCTTTTGTTTTATACATGCATCCGCAATAATTAAAATTAATTCATCAAATTAATCAATTAATTGAGGAATAAAATCATGAATACATAATGATGCATTGTGAGTTATATTTATAGAAATATGCAAAGCCGTTTTTACTTTTATAAATACTACTTGGAATTATAAATATACAACGCTTTCGAATAATTAAATAATTAAATAAATGATTAATCGAATGAATTTTTCGAGAAAGAATACAGAAGTAATTGGCGTGGAACGCAAATATATGTGTTGGAATTTTATACGTGCAAGAGTTTTATACGTGTAAAGAAAAGAAGGACAATGAAATTCAGCACGGTATGTGATGTGCAAATAGAATTAGTAATAAAAATAAAATATTAATTGGCTGTGTCTCCAGCGTATAAAATATATGTATTTTGTATCGAAATTTTCAAACCGGAAACGTGTCCTTCTTTTCTTTAGATTTTAATTATCGAAATTTTATATAAACATAAAATTTTACATGTACATGTGATTCCATTTGACACTTCGATATCTGCACTCAAAAGAAATGTTCTTGCAATTACAGCAACAATTTTCTAGGTACAAAAAAATTGAAGTAGATTAATCAAAAATTAATCGAAGTAGATTAATAATTAACAAATATTGCATGCGTTTTGCACTTAATCAATCTAAATGACAGAGACAAACTTTGGAGTTGCTAGAAATTTCGAAAGAAAATCTTTCTAGCCAAGGCTAATTATACTCATTACAAACATTCATACTCGTTAAAGTTTAACTATGAAGCGCAGAAAAATCGTTTTTCACAGAAGAATCATTCCAACTGTAATATAATAATTCTCACTTATGGAATGCAATGATTAATATGGGTATTAATGGGGTCATGAATTTGCAAGAAAACATTATTGAAATTTGCTGCTACACAGTAAAAAATTTTGTGTTAAATTTAACATATTTCACATGTCCCAATTTATCCACTCTAATTTTAATGTTAATTTAACAGAAGACAAGTATGTAAATAAATAACACAAGTAATATGTTTAAAAATTAACACAAAAGTGTAACACTTAAATTTTATCTGGAAGTAAATAAAGTTTATATTAAATTAACATATTTATAATGTTAAATTTAATTAAAAGAAAATGTTATTCTTACATTTTTATGATAAATAACGGAAGAGATATGTCGATTTAACATATGAAAACTGTTATAGAGAGAAAAATAACACAACTTATCTGTTCATTTTAACATATAACTTATTTCATTAAAAATTCGTGCATTTACATATTAATTGTTATTTTAATTCTTAGAAATGATGAATATTAACTCAACGCAGAAATGTCAAAATAACACAACGATAATATATTACATTAACATAAAAGCATGTTAAAAATTTAACACGAAAATTTTTACACGAGAAAATTTCAACAGAAATACAAAATGTTTTTTACCGTGCATGAAAATCTATCTGTAACAACGAAACACTTTTTTGTAACAGGGCATGGTGCAATAAAGAATTCGCGATGCATTATTTAGCATCTGATCGCTCTACCATGTCAATTAGATAAGAATGTCTTTCTAGTCGCGTCTTTCAGCCACGCTCTGATGCGTGGCATGCTTTTCGGAAGTCAATGTCCCGCTGACACACTTTGAGATGCAGCAAGCGGATGGAAGGCGTGCTATTGGCCGTTATTAAATGCACGTTGCAACCGTGTTTTACTATCACGCGGTACCGGTACCCATAAGCAAACCTGTATATATTACGTAAAATTTCGCGTTTTCCAGAATTGAACAAGTTTCGATATAATCACCTGAAATCTCTCGACCTGTTATCAAAATGTTATAAAATATATAAGACACGATAATTTGACGCGATAATTTTTCACGCTTCTGACACAACCAGAATAATCTTCTCGCCTCGAGTTTCAACACAGATTGCCAAGAAATTTATAATACCTCCCGTCTTTCGATGCTCGCTTGTGGAAACTGTACAGTTTTCCCGCGTTGTAACTGTCAATGATAATAACGAGCGTATTCACCAGAAAAGAACCGTTCAGTAGGCACTCAACGCAAAATATTGCAGCAACATTGCTGCGATATTCAGCAGAAGAAACCGTTCAGTAGGCACCCAACGCAAAATATTGCAGCAACATTGCTGCGATATTCAGCAGAAAAAACCGTTCAGTGGGCACCCAACGCAAAATATTGCAGCAACATTGCTGCGATATTCAGCAGAAGAAACCGTTCAGTAGGCACCCAACGCAAAATATTGCAGCAACATTGCTGCGATATTCAGCAGAAGAAACCGTTCAGTGGGCACCCAACCCAAAATATTGCAGCAACATTGCTGCGATATTCTGTGTTTGCTGGAGTAGCAATCAAATGTAATTAATTCCCCATACGGCACAAACCATGGTTGTTACATTGCTGCAATATTGCAATATCGGTGTCTGAAGTAATTTCTCTCGTCGACACTCGATGCCGGAAATAACAGTCAATCATCGATTATTTATTAATAATAAGCGGTTATTTTTCTGTCGAACACGCCCGAAAAAAATGTGCCAATTTCGTTGGCGAAAAGTTTCTCGTTTATCGCTCTTGCTTTTATTTCTTGCAACATTTGGTAAAAGGCGAACCCCGCAATCACGTATACCGGTTTCCGCTTATTCGCGCGGGGTGTCCGAGTTACGTGAGCGAAATATAAGGTACTTATCGGGCCATCAGGGAGGACACCGGTGAGAGTGATGGCCGAAATAAAAGGGAAGGGTAAGGGAAGGAAGGTTTTCACGGTCGCATGACCATGGTCACGATCACGCTCGCGCCTGTCGGATTCGTCATGTAACGGGTTTATACGTATATACGTGTAACGGACTCCCCGGACGCTCGGTTTCTCCCGGTCGTTTCGTCTCGGAGTCAGGACAGTGACCTAGAATCCTCTCGTCCGTATCCGTTTCTATGTTTATGCTATACGAGTACATTTATATGTTTATATTGTAGCACTTATCCCTAATTACTTCGGCGATTATCGATACGCCCGATCGAATTTGGATTTTTTCCTATTAACGATTGCGAGAGAAAAGGTGAAAGAGATTGTCGATTTGCAATACCAAAATGTCAAATCAATTGGGATAAATATCGAATTTCAATTCAGATTGCATACATATTCTTTTAATAATTTAATTTACAAGAATGAATATATACGAATGAATGAGTACGATTAATTTGCAAGAATAAATATAATTAAATATAATATATATATATATATATATATATATATATATATATATACACTACACAAAAGAAAATAGGGAACACTTTTTGTATACCGAAAAATGGGCTATTTTCAAACGATTGTAACTCAGCGAAAAATGACCGTACAAAAATTTTAAAAAAAGCGTTTTGAAGCTCGAAGTTTCAACTTTAACGTACAATCGATAGTTTTTAAAGATCTTTTTATATTTTCATTATTATGCCCTAAAAAAGGACACACCGTTTTATTTCTTAAAATTATGTATTTTTGACGTTCTATAGCTAGATAAGAAAAATTCTTCCGATAAATTCAACTCAATTTCCGAAAAGCATGACATTTTCTCTACAAAATGCTTTTTTTAAAATTTTTCTACGATTTTTTTGGCTGAGTTACATGACTTTGAAGCTAAACCTGTATTTTTCAGAGCAGTTGTCGTTACTCGGCAAAAAATCATCGTACGACATTTTTAAAAATAGCATTTTCAAGCATGAAGTTTCAGCTTTAACGCGCTATCGATAGTTTTAAAAAATTTCTTCATCTTTTCAGTCCTATGCTCTAAGAAAAAAACACTGTTTTTTTCTTAAAATTACACATTTTCGACATCCTGCAGTTGCTATAAAAAATTTTTTCTTAAAAAATTTATACCAATCTCCGTAAAAGCAACTTTTTTTCTACAAAATTCTTTTTTTAAAACTTATCTACGATTTTTTTTGGCCGAATTACATGTCTTTAAAGACAACCTTATTAAAAAATGACGTTTACCGCCATGTTTACCTGCATTAACGTTACCCAATGTGCATCACGTGGAGTTATGTTCGCCGTATGAGAACGAGCATTGTCATGCATAAAGATGAAATTTCGATGATGGAAAAGCAAAATGTGAGGTCGTAAAACATCATTTACGTATCGCACACTCGTTATTGCTGGAGGTGGCAGGATTATCAAATCAGTTCGTGACGATGCTCGTCCTCATACGGCGAACATAACTTCACGTGATGCACATTGGGTAACGTTAATGCTGATAAACATGGCGGTAAATGTCATTTTTTAATAAAATTTAAAGTTGTCTTTAAAGACATATAACTCGGCCAAAAAAAATCGTAGATAAGTTTTAAAAAAAGAATTTTGTAGAAAAAAAGTTGCTTTTACGGAGATTGATATCAATTTTTTAAGAAAAAATTTTTTATAGCAACTGCAGAATGTCGAAAATATGTAATTTTAAGGAAAAAACAGTGTTTCTTTCTTAGAGCATAAGACTGAAAAGATGAAGAAATTTTTTAAAACTATCGATAGCGCATTAAAACTGAAGCTTCATGCTTGAAAATGCTATTTTTAAAAATGTCGTACGATGATTTTTCGCCGAGTAACGACAATTGCTCTGAAAAATACTTATAGGTTTAGCTTCAAAGTCATGTAACTCAGCCAAAAAAAATCGTAGGAAAGTTTTAAAAAAAGCATTTTGTAGAGAAAATGTCATGCTTTTCGGAAATTAAGTTGAATTTATCGGGAGAATTTTTCTTATCTAGCTATAGAACGTCAAAAATACGTAATTTTAAGGAATAAAACGGTGTGTCCTTTTTTAGGACATAATAGTGAAAATATAAAAAGATCTTTAAAAACTATCGACTGTACGTTAAAGTTGAAACTTCGAGCTTCAAAATGCTTTTTTTAAAATTTTTGTACGATCATTTTTCGCTGAGTTACAATCGTTTGAAAATAGCCCATTTTTCGGTATACAAAAAGTGTTCCCTATTTTCTTTTGAGTAGTGTATTATATATATAATTTTCTAGAAATTTCATCAAGATTGGGCAGCGAATCATTTAGTATTCGAGTCCATTTTAACGTTGAAAATACAATGCACCTTCATTCATATTTATATGGAAATATTATATTATATATGAATATATATGGAAATAATTTTGCATTCGAGTTGAGATTTATGACATCACTACTCGTCGGCAGTAAAAAGAACAATGAATTCTTTCGGGTCTTCCCAAATGATTCCCCGCGATCTTGGGAGTATGCTTGATTCACAAAGAGCAACCAACCAAGATGTTGTTCTTTGATTTCTGCATAAAGATTTTTTTATCTCATCATCCTTCTTAGGACATTAAACTTATATATTTAAGATATATTCATATAATCGGATGTCACGTTATATGTATATATACAGGGAGTCCCGCAATTACTGCTCTATATTTTAAAGGTAGATTCTCTGGCCAATTTAAAAACGATTTTTCCTCAGCGAAAATGTCGAAGAAGATCATTATTTTTTGCATATTCCCAATTTTTGTCATGATGTATCTTTCTAACTAAGCCTTAAATTAAAATTCTATTAAAGTAAACTCTACCTAAAATTAACTAAAGAATGTGACTTTATTAATATTTTATTCCCATAAGGTTTAGTTTGCGAAAAACCCTTTATTTTCAATCATTTATAAGTCGAAAACTATTAGTGCCTCGACATTTTCGCTGAGGAAAAATCGTTTTTAAATTGGCCAGAGAATCTACCTTTAAAATATGGAGTGGTAATTTCGGGACATCCTGTTATATATATATATATATATATATATATATAATTATATTTAATATATATATATATAAAATATAATTGAATATAATTAAATATAAATTTAATTTATCTTAGATATGATATATTTTTTTTGCACAATTTTATTGACGTTTAAATGTCAATTAACTTAATAAAACTTAACTTAATAAAATATTAGGATTGTAAATTTCTTGAAAAATTTACAAAGCAGTATTTCTCTTCTCCTTTTCTCGAATCATAATGTCTACGGTGTTACAACGGTAGCGCGTGTTCAAAACTGCGATGGTTACGTAAATGTCGCATTGTGAACCTCCGCATGCTACTAGTAAATTGTCGACAATTAATCGCACGTAGCGTGATGTCGACTGCGAAGAAATCGTGAATTATAAATGTATATTCACTTTTTTTTTTTCAACCATAATTTCACAACGATTTTTTTTAGTCAATTCACTTCCATTTATTGCATCCTGCCATTTATTATTGCGGTGCTTGTAAAAATTTTTTATTGAATTTTTAATTCTTTTTATTCTCTCTTTCCTCATAAGAGAGGGGAAATGCAGTTACTTATAGTAAGCAATTCATATATATACTAACGCTACGTAAGATAATTTCGCATCGTATCGCATCATGTTCGATATGCGAGAAGATGACAAATATTTCTCACTTGTCCGTGAATTAATATACTTTGGGGCTGGTCAGAAATTATGAAAACAACAATATAATTTTGTCAATTCATTCCTTTTTATAGCCATAAAGCCGAATAGCCTCGTAACCCTTTTATGGTACGTTTATCACATTGTTCGCAAATCAGTTGGCAAGGCTTATATGCTCTTTCATACAGATTATCGATCTTCTGTTCTCTTATTACATCGCTTTAAAAAACTAGCGTCCGATAAAATTATAAAAAGTTATTTTATATACATTTTATTTACATTTATACCTTCTTTTATTATAATTAGTTTATTCCCATATTTTAGACATATCAAAACAGATTTTAATGTTATAAAACTGTGTGTGTGTGTGTGTGTGCGTATTAATAATTACAATTACTGTATAACGTTGAAATAATTCTTTATTATTAAAATATGGAAACGACTAACTAATAAAAAAATTATGAATGAAAATAAGACATGCATAGATTATACAAAAGTATAAAAAAATTACACAAAAGTAATATATATTGATATATTTTTTTTAATGTAACAAATTTTTTTCCATTCGATGATAACATGTTATAAAATGTTCTCAAAATTAATAGCAATGTCTAAATACGATACATCCGAGAATCGGAAGTCAAGTATTATTGATTTTCACTGCATGTGTCTGTTGGATGTATCTAGATGAAATAAAGGTAGAATTCACTTTAGATGATCTATTTTTCGTATGAAATTCGAGGCACAATTCTATTTATAATTTTATACGTTTTGTGTAATATGTCTCCGCTCAAGATAATTCGATGAAAGTATAATAGAATACTAAACAAAATATGTACATCACACATACACATATAGATGTATTAAGATATTTTCGATACACAAAATTATAAATAAAATTCTATCTTGATTTTTATATCAATTATAGATATATCGTCTGAAATGAGTTCAAGTTTTTACCAAAATTAAATAATACATATCCGAATATTATAAAAATATTTTTTTGTAATAAAAAAGACAGAGGGACGCAAAATTTTATTACTTTTATTATTAAAAGTATTTTAACGTTAAACATAAACGTGTCGCGAAAAGAATTGAGATGTTTAATTTTTATATTAATAACTTTTATATTAATCACGATATAAATCTGTATATTAATCGACATTTGCATAATTCTCAGGATTCTAAGAAAACTTTTTGTATTTTGTGCACTATTCAGAGTTCATAACTATAAAAGACACGAAATGAATCCGGATGTTGGATCTAATTGTAAGCCGCTTGGAAGATCACGGTACGGTGTATACGTGTGTGAAAAAGGGATGACGCACCATTCGCAGACGTTCTATCATCGTTTTTGAAAACCACTTTTACCGCTTCATTTTTCAAGGATCGAATAACAGAAGAATAATCATTGAAAGAAAATTGAACAGATCGCATAATAAAGGTAATGTATCTTAAGTAATGTAATTGAAAATATATAAATAAGCGTGTCATATTCTCTATAGGTTACATAATTTTTTTCGTTTCGCCTAATCTAAAGTTTCGCTTTTACTCTTTAGAACGCGAGAGAAAACGAAAGATGAATAAAATTAAACTTAAAAAACATAAATATTAATTTTTTTATATTTTAAAGATAGCTTGTTTCTAAACAAGTTCACCACAAAATTATATTTTAAAAGTATAATTTTCAACCAATTGGACATGTAACGCGCGTACGTTAATGTGCGCATACTATTTGTTCCTGATTAAAGATACATTTCGCCAATACTAAATAAGTATATATTATTAATACACTATATTACATTATATACTTATATTGCATTATATATATATATATATATATATATATATATAATGCAATAATATATTACCGGACTATATATATTTATATATACTATATATATATTTATCATATGACAATGTGATAAATTATAAAAAACACACACACACACACATACATACATACATATACATACATATATATATGTGTATGTATGTATGTATGTATGTGTGTGTGTGTGTGTGTGTGTGTGTGTGTGTGTGTTTTATAATTTATCACATTATCACATGATAAATATATATATATATAGTATATATAAATATATAGTCCGATAATAATGAAAAAAAAAGAATATTTTATCAACAACTGAATCATAATATAAATAATGTTATGATAGCGGATTCTCATATGGATCTGAAGATATTACATTTTAGAGATATTGATTTTCGCACCAATTTTTCAATACATTCTAAGTTTATAAATAGAAGTTTTTATTTGCTTATTTTTTAATTACATTTTTAATATATTATTTAATATATTTTTTAATATATTATAGTTTCATGAAAAATATAATTTTATTTTATCCAAACTCTTCTACTTTCAATCAAAATTTTTATCGCCCATGTGCGATGCACACTTCGTACGCGCGGTCAAGACAGCTATAGCAATTATTATTAGGAAAAAAAATTATTAATTGTTAATTAAAATAAAAAATTTAAATTTTTAATATATTATCTCATGATTATTATACTTGTAAAAACTTTGAAAATCGATTTAAAACTTTGAAAGTCGATTCTGCTTGCGAATACCATCGCTGAAAGGTGTAGAATAGCAATGATAATATTGCAAGAAAAAAACAAATAAGTGGATTAACATTTTGTATTAATTATTATAAATAATTATTATAAATATTTTTATTAATAATTTTTATTGCGCTTATCGATGTAAATTTTTTTTTCAAATAATTTAATATATTTCAAATACCTGTATTTTTATAGCGTTATAATAATAAAAGCACGTTCATATACATTCGTATAATGCAATCGTACTATATAAAATATATTAATTAAATATTTTTAATTACGTGAAAATAAATTAGAGAATCAAAAAATCTAATTTAATGTGAAAAATCAAGATTTTATGATAATTTTAGAGTTAGAAACACTTAAAATTAAATATTTATTAATATTTGTACACTCTTGATCATAATTATGAATAAAAAATGTCCGCCAACAGAATTGATTTTCAAAGTTTTAAATTCTTACATATATAAATAGTAATAATACACATAATTTTATGAATAAACATAAAAAATTGACTAAATAATTAGACAATATTGAGCCAACGCAGATGTAAGGCGTGAAACAATAAAAAACTACTTCCATAATTCACACTTTATTGATGATCAATCATATTGATTGGAAGTAGTTTTTTATTGCTTCACGCCTTACATCTGCGTTTGCTCGATATTGCCTAATTATTTAATTAAATTTATATATTTTATATCTGAGCTTTATATATGAGTTAGTTAATTTATAAAAAATTGAAACATTTTTGCAAAATAACAATGCAAAGTTGCTACTCATGAATATCGATCAAAAGCAAACAAATTTTTTAGATTGGCTATTGTATCTACTCTTTCATTAATGCATATTCATGCAGTGTCATAAATCAGTCTCAGAATACCTGTCATTAGTGATCTTATTTTTGCGTTAGCAGATGATTTTTCAAAATAATTAAAAATTCATTTCACAATATTTCTAGATCCATTTTGATATCGTTTTACAGTCTGGAAATTAGATAAATAGTTTCTAATTTGAGATACGTACATAATCTGTTACATAGATAGACGCACTCTATACGAAGTTAGAAAAATAAAAATCTTTGTAATATAACAATCATCCTTTAAGAAATGACATTTATTTATTTATTTATATGTCTTGATATTTTTTCTTAAAATTAATATTAATATTAATATTCTTTCTTAAAATTAATATTAATATTAATATCAATTACTTAAAGTAGAATCAACATTGTAATATTAAAATTACAAATTAAACATCAATCTAGAGAAAACGTACTTAATCGTTTACCATCGGATCATCTACAATTTCTTTGTAAGCATTACATCCTACAATTTAATCGATTTCATCAATTTATAATCGTATTCTAATATATATGATTTTGGATATAAAAAATATAGAAGCACAAGGAAGCATAAGGAAGCAAAAAGACATAGGAATCCGAGGCATATTTCCTACCGGAAAGTAATTTCGTCAAGAAATTTGGGTAAGATATATTAATAATTTATTTGAATAATTAAATAAATTAATAAATATATTTGTCTATACTAAACTTTTTCTAATTCCTAGTACTTTTTAAAAGACGCGTTCATTCTTGATATGGCCACGATGGCTGGAGGGGAGTACACATCCGTGAAGGACTTTTACAGAGATAGATCGATTTTTATAACCGGAGGCACGGGTTTCATGGGTAAAGTTCTCGTCGAGAAACTACTGAGATCGTGTCCAGATATCAAGAACATTTATCTTCTGATGAGACCCAAGAAAGGCCAAAATGTTCAAGAGAGGTTGCAAGAACTCTTAAACGCACCGGTAATTATTTCTCCTTATTTTTGCGTTATTGCAATTTCGAAAAATTTAAATCACATTTCTTTTGTCAGTTATTTGAAAAATTACGACGGGATTCTCCGGGTGAACTGTCGAAGATCATACCTGTGGCTGGTGATGTGACGGAACCGGAACTGGGCATCTCAGCAAACGATCAAGATATGTTAATACGATCGGTATCGGTCGTTTTTCATTCAGCGGCCACCGTTAAATTCGACGAGGCATTGAAACTCTCAGTCACCATAAATATGTTGGGCACCAAAAGATTAGTTCAATTGTGCCATCGAATGCGTAATGTGGAGGTAAGAGAAAACATTTTCTTCATCTTTAATCGAATCGCAACGTCGAACCGAGATTGATTTACAGATCTTATAAATCAAAGTCGCTTAAGAGACTTGTATTGTCCATCAATCTTATGCTTTACGAAAGATTACAGCGTCTTTTTTCTACGGAAGGTTACATCTCTACTACATCGAAAGATACGTTCTCGAGAATCTTTTGAATACTTCGTTTCGTTTGTTCATGGCATACGACGTCGATTTGTAATTAATCAACAGCTCTCTAACTCTGTCCAAGTTTCTGCTTAAAAAATAGTGAATACATTCAGTTTGTATCTACATATTGCGAAAGGTAAATAGAGCCGGTTTATACGGGTGTATTTGTATTTTGTGCACTTTTGTTATATCGCGTTATTCAATTTTAAAGCATTCATCGATCGCCTAATCAATATTCCTGTTACATGCTCTTTTTTAAAATCATAATTTAAATTTTTTAGTCGGATTATGTAAGTACATATTATACATGTATAGCGCATAGTTGTGTAAAAAAATTTACACAACTTAAAAAATCGTATAAAAAAATGACGTACGTAATAACCAAATCGTAAATAATGATATTTAATATTAATATAAATATTTTATTTTTGACAGTTTATGAGCAAATTATAAGTAATTATGAGCAATTATTCAATCTATTTATATATTATCTATTTATATTTTGATATAATATTGCATTGAAAAATATCTATTTCGATAATCTAGGTATATTATAGACTATAAAAACTATATACTTCACACACACACACACACACACACACACACACACACACACACACACACACACACACACACACACACACACACACATAATGATAAAAAAATTACAAATATATCTAATTAATTATATAAAAATTATATATTATTTTAATAAATTAAATTAAAAATTTAATAAATTAAATTAAAAAATAAGCTTATATGTATTTGGTCCTTAAATAAAGATAAGATTAACGTTCACTTTTTCACTTGTTTCTAAACGTCTTCACTTTTATAACTTTTTTCATGTACACACTAGATCTTTATACACATAATAGTTATTAGGAGTGCACGTTTAATCTGGTTTAATCGACGCACTGAGATGAAAGTCGGACATTCACAATTGCAATTCGTGTTTCTCATAATTTATAACGAAAATAAACGCGATAAACGCAAGTTTTTAATCGCAGGCTCTCATTCACGTCTCGACGGCATATTGCAATTGCGATCGACATGATGTCGCCGAGGAGATTTATCCGGTGGCGAAGGAACCGGAACAAGTGATCGCTCTGACACAGTGGATGGACGATAAGATGGTTGAAGATTTGACTCCAAGTCTGATCGCTGGTCGACCGAATACATATACATTTACCAAAGCTTTGGCCGAGCGAATGCTTCAGCGGGAAAGAGGTTCTTTACCGGTGGCGATTGTCAGGCCATCGATCGTGTTGTCATCGTACAGAGAACCAGTTGCCGGTTGGGTAGACAATTGCAACGGGCCTACCGGGATTATTGCTGCTGCCGGAAAAGGCTTCTTCAGGTAACATAAGGATCATAATTAATGATAACGCAATACACATCTAAATTTTCGTTCTAATATTGCAATCTGACCAATTTAAATAATTTTCACAAATAGCACGTATGATCGCTTCTATAAATCTTCACAATCTCGTTTATAGAACTATGCTGTGTCACAAGGACAAAGTGGCGGATTTGGTGCCTGTCGACATAGTGATAAATCTTATGATTTGTGCGGCATGGAGGACTGCGACGCATCGCACTGACACCATCTCGATTTACAACTGTTGTACCGGTCAGCAAAATCCAATAACTTGGAAGGAGTTTGTTGATCTGTCATTCAAATATAGCCGGCTACATCCGGCAAACGATGCGCTCTGGTATCCGGACGGTCGTTGTCACAGTTCCATTATCCTAAATAAATTGTGCGTGACGCTTCAGCACACGCTACCCGCGCACATTTTAGATACCTTCGCACGTCTGAAGGGCTCGCGACCGATAATGGTCCGTGTACAGGCGAAACTATCCAAGGCTACCAAGTGTCTAGAGTACTTTAGCACGAAACAATGGAACTTTAGGGACGACAACGTGCGACGACTCGGTGAACAACTCAGTCCGGAGGATCGGGAAATATTTATGTTCGATGTCAAGCAGATCAATTGGCCGTCATACTTGGAACATTACATCTTGGGAATACGACAGTTTATTTTGAAGGAGAGTCCGGACACACTGCCAGCTGCTCGTTCACACATTACAAAGTAAGACATCTTTTTTTTTTGCAAGTCAATGCAATTTCTCTATAGAAATCTCTTTCCTAAAATCTGTTGAGAGAGAAGTAAAGCAATATTAAAAAAAATCTTTCCAGACATTAGTACAATATTAATTTTTTCATTAGAATCTAACATGTTTATATTTTTAGAATTTAGAATTTACATCTTATAATACGTACTTATTTTTCTATACTTTTTTCTCTTTTATTTTTTAAATAGTTTTTAAGCAATTATATGTTAATGTCCAGTAATTTACTTGTATTATTCTGCCATCATGTATTATATTTACATGTTTATAGAAAGGATAAGGACTTTTCTATCTGTCTGTTTATTTCTCGACCTATTTATTAAGGAAAAAAATTCTGTCAGTTTGATACGCTCTTATGTCTGTTACAGACTATACTGGCTTCACAGGGCCATGCAATTCGGGATGCTGATAATAATGCTACGCGTTTTACTATTACGCAGCGCTGCGACGCGAGGAGCTTTCTTTTCGTTGCTGTCTATCGTACTTCGCATATGCCGCTTGATTGTTTGACGGCTCAGAATAGGCCCGGTCGATGATCGCGATCAGCCGATGAACACGAAGCGACCGCTATCTATGGAACGTTATTTAAACGTACGATTTGTTCTTCGACCTCGTTGCTCAGTCTCCTCAACGATAAAGCGCTACCCTCATACCACCCATCGATTGGCCTTCTCGATATTAATCGTTGACGAGTAACATCATCGGATATAAATATTCGATTCATGACAAAGCCGCGATTCGATCGCGCGCGATCGAATAGGATCTTCGTAATGAAATTATCTCCCGACGAGTACAAGTTCTTCAATTTTGCATATATCACAATAATTATTATTATTATTATTACTATTCTTATTCTTATTATTATTACATTACCAGTGTTATATTGTCCCGTGTAAACCGTCGCAAAATCAAATCGTCGGTTTCTATATAGTAGTGTGATCGTCATTGCGTGTCCCATTATGCTATAGAATAAAAAAATAAACGCGCATCACCACGATTATTCCGTTATAGCGTCATCGTACATCGATATTTTGCACAACGTCAATTTCTAATAAATAAAAGCCAAGTTGTATCGGCACACGATTGTTGCTAAAGCGAGCTCGGTACGTCGTTAGACTAAGCCAGTCGGTTTTCGGTAAACGGTAAGAGATGCTCGCTAATAATCATACATGTACACCTACAAACAAACACACACACACACACATACGTTCTCGCAACACGACGCATTGAGAATCCGTCGTGCCTTTATATCGTTGGTATCTGACATTCTTTTCCTTTTTTACTCTGTGATGTAAGATACTTAGATAGATACTTTGCTACGACCACACGAAGACTCTGTGGTTATGCGTACAGAGATGAAAAATTGCAATTGAGATTTTAGAAATAGTAAGAAGGCCGATCACACACATGTAAAAAGAGTATCATGATAAGGATATATGTTAGTTAGAACAAATAATATAGTGTGTTTTTTTGAGAACTGCCACTGATACGCGCCAAAATCTTAGCCGTATACGTTACGTGTCTTGTCCAGAACAACGAGAGGTCGGAGCGCGCAAATATTCTTACAAACTTGTCGAAAAGCTATCACATTCTATCTTAATGAAATTCTCTCTATGTATCTTACACATATTGTTGTCACAGGATTAACAATTTTGAAGGCATTGGCAACTCTTATCGGTCGGATCCTATTAAAAACGATAAAAATGCAAAAAATCAAAATCCCCGAATTAATTAATTGCTTAAAAAATTCATGTGCGATTAAAACTTATCTTAATTAATCGAGATAAAACCGTACTGAGTTTTTTTTAGATATACAAGTCGCGATAATCATTCAAACATTCATGCTCCATCCGTTGTTGCCCGTGTCTTTAAAATGATTATGATACTACGCTTTGTATTATTTATTAAAATAGGTTTTTTTTTTACATATGTATCGATTTTTTTCGCATGAAATAATTTATTACTTTAATCGGAGCGGGCTTCCCCCCCCCCTCCCTGCTCCATTCTTCTTATATGTTCTACGAGCATATCGATGAAATGTTGTCGGGCTTCGGGAATGAGAGAGATACACTTGAAATAGAGATAAGCGTAAATGTAACAGAAATATCCACGTTAATTAGCAACGTAAGAAAATGACAAATAACTTTAATTTTGCGCCAAGAGTAAAAGAGGAGTAGTGCTACGAAGGTCACCATCTGCTAGTCTCGTCTGTATTGTTACTCGGTTACACAGTGCATATAAAAAAAAAACAATATTTAATATATAATTAATTTAATTAATATTATACTCTATGCTACTATAAAAATTACATTAAAAATGATGAGTCATTACACGAGCCAATTCTTCGTTGTTTTCCTGCTCGATATCCTTTCATATTTGACACATAAATTTTTATTAAATGTAGCGAATATATTGATGATCCTTGTCTTCACGCATCAAACTACCGACATAGCGAGACGGATGAAATCGATATTTATTTATTAATATCCATGTGTGTCGCTATTTATAATTGGAGAGAGCTCGCGATACATCTCTCCTCTCTCTTTCTCTCTCTTTCTTATGGCGTTTGATTTTTATATCGCAAATTTTTTAATATCTTTCAAAACAAATGTACTATGTATATGTATGTGTATATATATATATATATGTTAGATTCTTTTTCCGATGAATCCGCACGAGATATTTTAATTTCATTATTATTATTATGATTATATTTATTACTTATATTATTTTATATTTATACTTATTTTATTGTTAATTTATATTGTTCGTGATTGCTAAAAAAATTAATTGAATAAATGTAACAAATTATATAAATGAAAATTTTGTTTTAATGAAGGTTTCTTCTTTTAAATATTTTTCAAAACAAAAATAGTATTTTATATATTTTAAAAATAATCAGTATTTTTATATATTTTATATCTACGTTATATTACGTATATATATTTATATTATTTATATTATATTATATTATTTATATTTATATTATTATACTTTTCTCAACGAATGTATTTTTCTCATTATTAATTATAAACTATAATATTGTTAATCTATGTTATTCGTCATTGCTGATAAAAAATTAACCATTATTTTAATGATAAATAAAATAAAATTAATATTAGAATTAATATAATGAAGCTGCAATAAATTAAATATAACGCATGGGCGCTCTGCTTTCTTTTTAATAAATTTTGAAATGAAACGTTCCCCTCGCGATACGAAACGGAGCGCGAATGACGAGATGGTTTAGTTCCAAAAATACGACGCTCTCGTTTGACGTTTCTGCTTATCACGTTATTAAAGAGCCGAGAGTCCATTGTTGCGCGCGCCTCTAAGAACCCGGCAAACACCAAGTAACATTTATATAACTGTTAGTTGAAATTTCCCACTCAACAATCTAATTGTTACATGTTATGTAACAGTTATATAACATGTAACAGTTATATAACTGTTACTCGGTGTTTGCTGGGAAGTCTTATCGAATACGATACGAGTGAGAATTCCGAGGCGAACGACTCTTTTATTCTCATCTTTTCCCAACGCAATATCATTATTTTTATTACATCGCGCTCGATCTCTGCTCCAAGCTCAGACCATTGTTGTTACATTGCGGCAATATTACTGCAATGTAACAACAATGGTCTGTGCTATACGGGAGAGAACGAAAGAGCGAGTGGATTCCGATCGATCGGAATTGTCGGCCGACTGTTTTCGGAGCCGGATATCGTCAAGTCGGTTAGTAAATCTCCCGTGCAGCGGAGATGTAGCTGGGAGATGCGAAAGCGAGAGCGAAAACGAGAGAGACAGAGAGAGAGAGCGCGAGCGAGAGAGAGAGAGAGAGAGCGCGCGAGCGAGAGAGAGAGAGAGAGAGAGAGCGCGAGCAAGAGAGAGAGAGAGAGGCGCGCGAGCGAGAAAGAGAGAGAGAGAGCGCGCGCGAGCGAGAGAGAGAGAGAGAGAAAGCGAGAGAGACGCACGCGCGCGATAGCGACGCGGCCCGGCGACGAGACGGATACTATGCGTCGACGACCGGCGACGCCGTCGCACATGCGCGTCCTGACGCGCCCCTGTTCGTTCACCGATTTCGATTTTAGTCACTCCCGGGTTCGGCTTCGGAGAAAATCGTCTCCCGGCCCGGCGTAACGCGCGGCCACCGCCCGAATTCGTTCGCGACGTTAACGATCTCGCGGCGTTTAACGATACGGAAACGAGCGAGGGGTAGCGCGTGCCCGACGATCTCTCCGTCTCCGTGGGCTCCTCTTCCTTCTCGGGAGGATATATATCGTACAGAGGAAGAGACGTAGACGTAGACGAAAGGGAGAGTCCATCGCGCGGATGCTCTGACAGATCGCGTTTTTCTGGCGATTCCGCTCGTCCGATCCGGAGACAACCGGTCCCGATTTAACGCGCCTCGGTTATCTCGACGTCGAGAGCAGACGAGGGGGTACTCGTGAGGTAAGAGTCGAAACGCGAGCGACGACGCGCTTCCTCCGGGAAAATCGATCGAACGTCTGGTGCGCCACCAGAGAGAATCGCACTGTCGCCGAGGGATCGGTAGAGGGAAAAGAAAAAAAGAACGACATGTGCCCGTCCTCGAATCCGCGCGCGAACAGACACCCGCTTCCACGATCGCCCTGGCTCGATGTGATCGCGCGCACTCGCCGTCGTCGCCGTTTTATAGCCGGTCGGTCTCTCGCGCGATCTCTTCCGCGAACGATAAACTCCCGTGGGCGAGTGCACGCGATGGAGTGGGTGCGCGAAACGCGCGCAGAGAGAGGGAATCCGGTCCCCTCTCTTGGGCGCGGGAGGGCGAGGGGAATTGCGTTTGGTTCGCGTGGGCGTAGGAAAAAAATCAAGTGTAATTGTGCGCGAGCGAGATCGCGCGAAAACGCAGCTGTCAAAACCATGCTTTTTCCTCGATACACGAGGAAGGGAAAAAAAAGATGGCGCGTACGCACGGAGAGCAACCAGTGGCGTAGCGAGTCTTATGTATTATCATTTTTTTTTGTACCTCCCTCTCTTCGAGATGTATATATTTAGAGATATCTCGTTGTTTGTATCTCTGTTCTTGTCGCGCAATTTTTTTCCCCGAGGCATTCGAGTCGATAAGATCGGCGAAGGAACGAAGATGCATCGAGGAATGATGTATTTGAATATACAAGGATTTTTTCTAGACAAATATGATTTTATTAATTCTATTTCATGCCCCGGGCTGCGTTTTTGTAATAACGATTCTTGTTGCGCGTAAATTTGTGGATATTTACTCTTCGAGATAATTCAGGATGAATTTTGCACTGATCGAGATTCAATTTCGCTATTAATTTCGGTGTAATAAAATAAACGAGAGAATCCGGAATGTAGTCGCTTCTCTCATACTTGACAGAGAAGCATGTTCCTAAGAAAATACAGCGGCAACAATCGTCGTCAAAGCGATCGAGCACGTGCGCGAAATTTAGCCGCGCGCGAACAGCTGATTTTGACAGTTCTCATCGGCGAGAACGTAACGCTCGATAATTCGTATAAAATGATCAGGAAATGAATAATAACTGAGAATAATAATGCGATTCGATTTTAATCGAACTCTTCCGTTCAGTTTTGTCTCTTTCGTTCCACAGAGCGAGAACGACATCCACATCGATTAATTTTCGCGGGAAAAAACGGTCGCGACGACCTCTACGGACGACATCAGGGAGAGTCTCGCGATGAAGCAGGAACCGGAGGACGAGGAGGACTGCTACTTCGACGAGTCGAGTATGCCGTCGACGTCGCCGCCGCCGACGGCCCTGCTCCCGCCACCGCCGCCCCCGCCCGCGCCGCCCACGTCCTCGTCGTCCGCGTCGTCGTCCTCCGGCCGGCACGTCACGCACCGAGTGCGCTCCCACGCGCGCAGTTTGCGCGCCATGGCGAATCCCAGCGCTGTCTGGGCGCACTTCGACCTGTGCGCTAACGATCCGCTACGCGCACAGTGCCGTATCTGCGGAGCGGTCGTGGTCAGGGGCGGCGCGAACCCGCGTCAATGTGGCACCACGAACCTGCATCGGCACCTCAGGGTACATCACGGCGGCAGGCTGATCGGCAGACGATACCACGGTAAATTCATTTCGGAATAGGTTTTTTTTACGATTTTGTGTAAAATAGGACACCCTGTATATCGTTTATATACATATAGGGTGTCCTATTTTAAAGTTTACGGTATACGATTACTATATCTCGCAAATTAATGATTTTAGAGAAAAATGTTTCAGACAAAAGTTGTTCGACTCAAAGGGGGGCATAAAATGATGCCATTGACTTGATTTTGGATAATTGTTTGAAGATCACATGGAGAACACCTTTAATTTTTTAAACGGAATATCCTATTTTTATTGTTTATTCTTTTAGCTTATCTCGAGAGCTTTCCAAAACACTATAATAAAGTATTTCTTCATTGAGTACTTTTCGAGTTATGACACTTGAAATGATTTCTTACATGAACTATAAAATATCTAGTAAAATATTCATTTTTCGATTATCTTACTTTAATACTTTTTATGTACAAAATAACGAGAGAAATCAATTGGTGTAAGAAAACACATAATTGTTTCTAAGGAAAAATATGTAATTTACAATTAATAATTATATATTTTTTCTTAGAAACAATTATGTGTTTTCTTTACATCAATTGATTCCCCTCATTATTTTGTACATAAAAGTATTAAGGTAAGATAATCGAAAAATGAATATTTACTAGATATTTTATGGTTTATGTAAAATTAAGAAATTATTTCAAGCCTTACAACTCTAACAACAAAGTGTTTTGAAAAGCTTTCGAGGTAAGCTACAAGAATATGCAATGAAAAATGGGAGTTTCCATTTAAGAATTTGAAGGTGGCCTTCAAACGATTGTCCAAGATGATTGACACCATTTTATGTCCTCCTTGAAACCATGCAATTTTTGTCTGAAACATTTTTCTTTAAAGTCATTGGTTTGCGAGATATAGCACTAAATTTTAAAATGGGATACCCTGTATAAAGAATGAAATAAAAAGAAAGGTCCTTTTTTTACTTACTACTCATATGCAAATTGGACTTATCGTGTTAAGAAATAAGCTAATGATTATTATTTGTTAATATGATTTTCAAGAGAAGATTGAGGTGCTTGTCCCTTGGCACAGTTTGAAGATTCCCCCTTTGGTGAAAATTCGGCTCTTGATGTTTAAACTATTATTGAACAGCATTCTGTATCGCTACATCATCTTGAAATTGTTTTCCTTCAAAGTGTTTCTTTAGCAGTCTAAATAAATGAAAATTGGAAGAAATCAGATCCAGACTGTAGAAAGGATATGTTTTATGTTTCAAGGATATGATTACAAAAGCTCCTAAATTTTATATACAGAGTAAGATCTGATATTATTGAGAAAAAAGTCAGAAAAGAAGTCTGCGCTTCTTTCTAGAAAAGATCTTTTGATCAGCAATACAGAATGCTATTCAAGAGTTATTCAAACATCAAGAGTCAGATTTTTACTGAAAAGAAATTTTCAAATTTATGTCAAGGTAGGACAAGTACAATGTTTTCGAAAACTATAATGAAAAGTAATTATTAACTTATATTTTAATACAATAAGTCTAATAAGTTGCGAATAAAAGTTGTAATAAAATAGGAAACCTTACTTTTTAATTTATTCTAATATGATGGATAAAATCTTTTACAATCAAGAAATCTAGATTTATAAATGACATAATTTAAATTCGAATTTTTTGTTTTTCTTCAATTAAAACTGTTCCATCAAAATTATAATTTCAAATATAGAATTTGAAAATAATCACTGCCACTGTTGAAAACCATGTCAATAAGAAATTTCTCTTTGATTTACTTCTGCAGTTTTCATTTGATTTGTATAAGATAGACTTGCAATAATATATTTATTTTTTTTTTTGTTACAGTTTTACAGTCAACATCCCAAAGTAACACAACTGCTAAAACTATAAGGATAGCTACGCAGTCTCTAGTGAGACCTCATATTCGTAATATTGCGCCAGCGCCGCTGCCTCAACAGCAGCAACAGCAACAATCACGGCAACCAAAGACTCTTGTATTAAAAACTATTCCATTGAAAGTTAAGCAAGTTGCACCTACGACTATCAAAATGCCACCGCGACAAACTAATCAAGGATTACCACATAATATCGTTCATCAACAACCTACAGAGGTATATCTTTGCAAATGTCGTATCTATTTTAAGAGAAAAATGCGGATTTTTATTAAATTTATTTACTTGTTATTTTTAGGTTTGCTTGAGGTGGAATAGTTACCATAGTAATATGCAAAATAGCTTTCCATCATTGTTAGATACAGAACAGTTTGTCGATGTGACCCTAGCATGCGAAGGGCGATCTTTGAAATGCCACAAGATGATTTTATCTTCATGTAGCGACTATTTGGCAGATTTATTACGGGAGAATCCGTGTCAGCATCCTATTATTTTAATGAAGGATCTGAAATTTTGGGAAGTGGAAGCCTTGGTTAAATTCATGTATCGTGGAGAAGTTAATGTCGCTCATGATAAATTGCCACAGCTGTTGAATGCCGCCGAAGCATTGCAAGTGAAAGGACTAGCTGGTCCAAGTCCTTCATCCCAAGTAAGTTTATTAATACAATTTGTTATATATAATTGTTTTCTAATATTTTTCCAAAAACAATCTTCATCAATTCATTTGTATTCTTTTATCGACAGAACGCAAAACCACCATTACTTATACCTCAATCGAAACCATTATCGTCTCAACTTGTAGTTCCTAGAAATATTGCGGAATCCAAAGAAAATAAAACATCATCTCCAAAAGTATCTACGTCTTCTAGCCCTAAACGTGCACAAAAGCGACAACAATCCGAATCCTTAGAGCCAAGACCTTTCACCAAAATACGTTTACAGCGACCTATTACACCATCTTCGCCGTGTGCAACCGTGAAAATGGAGCCTTTAGATATACCTCTTAGTCCGACGGAAATATTTTCAGAAAATAATGAAGATGTTACACCTTCTTCGGATTTTGAAAAACTTATGAGTTTGCACGAGGAGGACGACCCAGGTGGCGAGGAAGTGAATGAGAGTGATGAGAGATTACATTTTTGTGAACTGCCAGGTCCGCCGGATTTAAACGATAACGAAGACCAAATGGAATTTGTACCTACTGATTTCCTAGAACAACAACAAGAAATTGTCGAAGAACCAGAATCGGGTTGCAACAGAGACAGTATTAAAAAAGACTCTATCGATTATGCTTCCGTTGATGTCGGCGAAGACAATGAAATTCAGAACGCGATACAGCCGTTAAAGGAAAAAAAAGCGGCATAGTAAGATGTAAGAATATCTTCACGTCATGAATCACGTGCTACAAATTTCGACTTGTATAAGAATATCTGCGATTTGATTTCTTTAAAATACGAGACATTTTTATGACGATAAAATTGTCAGGTTTATTAAGATTTATCAGACAACATATGCGATTCAATTATTGAAACAAAGAAAATATTATTTGTTGGAATCTATGTAACAAAAGTGCTCGACAAACAAGTTGACCTTTTATTTCATATTTTATGTATCGGATTCTAATAAAAAACAAATATTTTATCATTTAGTAAATATAGCATTTACATTAAACATATTTCTACTAGTCCAGTGCATCTTTTTTCACAACATATATATATATATTTATTTAAATATCTTTTACATATAACTTTATATATACATATACATGCATATATACATGCATATATATGCATATATATACACACGCAATATAAACATCTGACTAGCAACGCATTTATAAGGATTAATAATGCTATTTGCTGTTATATCGAAATATATATTCGGTTGTCTCGTAAGTGGATGTGTGATCAATTTCATTTTATATAAAAACATGAATTTTAGACTCTAGAATTGTGTTGTAACTTATTTCAGCTATAAAAATATCAAATTGTAATTATTTATACATTGAATATGTATCAAATAAGCTGTATCATTGTCGCTGATGCGCGCATTGTAAAGTCGTATGTGATTGGAATATTGTAAGTGTAAATTGTAACATGTGAAGATACATCTCGTAAATAAATATAGCTATTACAACACACAACTTCAAATGTATAACAATATCTCCATATGTAGATAAAGCTTTATGTTAAATCTCTGTGAAATATATATAAATCAATTTTTATATACAAGTTAAAATAAAAGATTTCTTTATATTTATAATCCATAAATGTAAAGAATATTTTCGACATAATTCGATCGCGAAAATAAAATAATGATCGCATAAAATTTGGAACTGTGATCTTTAAAAATTATTTTAAATCTTTTGTAACTTTGCATGTTTTGCGATATTGCAGAATTCATAATTTTTTCTTATTCTCCCTTTCAATTGAATTCTTTCAATTCTTTGATTTTCTTTTTTTATTGAAAAGTGTTATTACATATATGTATATAATATATATGTTATTACATATATGTATATGCTACATGTCCTTGCATCATATACAGGATGTCCTAAAAGCATCGCTTTATATAATTATATATTAATAATTTTAATAATTTAAGTTTAAATAATAAATAATAATAATTTATAATATTTAAGTAATTCAATTTTATGTAATTAATATATAAATATAATAATATAATTAATATTCAAAAATAATACTATAATTAATACTTAAATATTTAAATAATTTAATGTTAGTCATTTTGATAAAATTGAATTTAAAAAAACTGGCCAATTTGGAGAATTTTTCCTCCGGCAAAATCCGAGAGATGATATTATGGGACACACTATATTACAATAATACAGCAAACATACTATAGCATGCGATAGATTCGTGCGAAATGTGTTAGGCGGCGCCACGTGTTCGCCCCTCTCCCTGTCAACTGTCAAATCGACGAGCGTTGTTTGTATACGGAATTTATCTCGCAGTTTAGCGTCGTCGTGAGGGAGAAAGAGAAAGACAGAGAGAGACTCCCGATCGAGATCGAGTTGTGTAGCTTTAGGGCATCAGGTTCGTATACTCGTGTAACGCCTCTCCTTCGCCGAAAGCGAGACAGATCTCTCGCTCGCGAGACCGGTCCTGTCATCAGCATCCCCGATCATCCAGCACAACCGCGACTTTCTGTCACTTCTCGGCTTTACCCTACCCCCCTCTGTCTCCATCCATATACATACATGATCTGCCGGGCGAGTGAATTCCTCGCGCGAGCGACCGATCCTGGACCCCGGGATCCCGATCCCGAAGGGATCGTCGCGACTTGTCGTTCGCGCAAGGGTTACGAACTAGAGACCTGCTGCCCTCTCTTGTTTCCCTTAACCTATATTAAAGGATCAATGACTGAATGTTATATACGCGCGAAGGACGTGTGTCAGCGCTTGTCAGATCGCGAGCGAGCGAGACACGCATGAGTTGATCGTGCCTCTCGAAGGCATTATTTTTCGCGAGATCGTCCACTTTGAACGGCGAGCGATTAGAGCGTGTCGATATTGTATAGATGAATTTCCAAAGGATCGCGTTTGGATTAACGGTTTAATAATTGCAGGATGAGCCGTACGATGGATGAGAAGGAGGAATTGGTGAAGAAGGCCTTATTTAGTTTCGTTAGGAAACAGGTGCCCACTGCTCAATTGAGGTATATATAGCTCAAATTTTGATTTTCCGAAATATTTCTTATTTCTTGTTTTTCGTGGAAAAATATACCAGGATGGATCGAGAAGTAAGATTCACTGGTTGTATTTTATTGTGATTTTTAGTTAACATTTGTGCACAAATTATTGGATTTATCGTGTTAAAAATATAGGCTAATGATTACTTTTTAATGTAGTCTTTGAGAGGAGATTGATACACTTGTCCTCTCTTGACAAGAATTTAAAGATTTTTCTTCAGTAAAAATCTAGTTTTTGATGTTTCAATTAATCATCAACTCAACATCAAGGCTTTTATCAAGAGGGAATCTTCAAATTCATATTAAAGAGAATGCACCAATCTTCTTAAAGATTATATTGAAAAATAATTATTAGCTTCCATTTTAATACAATAAGTTCAATAAGTAATAAAATAGAGAATCCTACTTTTTGATTTGTCCTAGTATTAAATTGGTAAATCTCCTTTTCACTTTTACATTAATTAAACGTTTCTTGTTTTAGCTTAATAGACGACATTGTACTAAGTTATGTAGTGAGTATGGTAGAAGAAAGTGCGTTGGAGGAAAATTTAGATGTGGATGGATTGTGCGAGATGGTATCCGCTTGCCTTCCCGAGTTTTCCACTATCGAAAAAGAGGCTGTATCAAAATGGTTGCTGGACGTGGAAAGTAAATTGAAACAAGAAAGTAAAGATAGTGAAAATTGTCAATCTCACAGCGATCCATTGAATCACATCAGCCTCTCTGCTCTTTTGCCAGCTGGTACGCAAAGAATGCGCATTCATCATTTGTCAGAAACGAGCGATGCCGGCAGTGATTCTAGCGGAGAATATTTTTCGGAGGTGAGAAAAGCGTCACTTTAAACGCCTTCACAAATGTCTATATAAATTTCTTTGTATCGTTATAGGAATCTTCTTGGCATCAGGTCGCTCTGTTGCAAGAGATGTTTCCAGCAGCGAGCACCGCTGAAGCCAGGCATTGTTTGGCGGTGGCCGGGGGTGATATAGCAAAAGCCGCACAATTGGCGTTACATCGTCAGGAAGCAGGTCAAAGTATCGTGAGCAATCTTACGTTTTTAACGGTAAGATGTTTCAATTCTTTTAATTGTTATCGTTTTAATATAAGAGGGTGTCTACTTAAATTATGTAAAAAAATTCTCTGAACGTTTTTTGATCTTTTAGGATATTTTTGTTCAAAATTCCAGATAACGACAATATTTTCAAAATCTTTTGCAACTTCTAAAAATTTTCTATTGCATGCGTTTTCTAATACTTTCACAAAGGAAAATCATAAAGCCTTAAGTTTCCAGTGCTAGACTTGCAAATTGAAAAAAGTGAACAGATTTCGAATGAGATAAATATTTTTCATTCTTTTATCATTAAAAAATTACAATAAAGAATATATATTGCATATTTAATTTTTTTTTTAATTTTTTGAATCCCAGAGAATAAAATTCCATGAGAATTCCCTGATTTTTCCAAGTATAAAAAAAATTCCTGAGATTTCCAGGCAATTTTTTTTATAATTTTTTGAATCCTAGAGAATAAAATTCCGTGAGAATGCCCTGATTTTTCCAAGTGTAAAAAAACTTCCTGAGATTTCCAGACATAGACACCCTGCAATATTTCCTGCATGTATGTACATCGAAATTACCAATATGCGTAATTTCAATCGTTTCAGCCCAATGGTCGTAATAAAGCGAGATTGAACGACGAAGAGCTGAAATCTCGTATCATAGCACGATATAGTTACGTCGACAGAGACGATGATTGTCGTGAACATCGTCCAGTAGCGCCAAAAACAGAGCCCAAGAAACTGGTACGATATCTTGATAATAAGATCGTAAGTGTAAAGGGTGAACGTTACACGGAAGTGCGAAGGGGTGGCGAGGACGAAGATGGTAACGAAGGTGGTAGAAAGAGAGGTCATTGCCGTCCGTAACCAGTCCCTTTGCCTCCACCCCCTGATCCACCCCCTTGGAGGCATCTGATTTTCGATTGAATTTTAGGTCTTTTCCATCTTACTCGTATAGGAATATAGACAAAATATCGAATTTAAACAGGCGTAGCATTTTTGACGTTTAATTTCTATATAATGCAGCCTACGCAACTCTTGGAATCTCTCACATGTTTCAACATTAATTTGTTGATTAATTTACTGCTGTATTATATATATATGACTATAGTTTTTTTACGTTATTAGTTCCAGTGGACTCGATTATCAATCATTTAATGAAATACCGTTTTTTCATTTCTGTGTATAGATCATATTTCTTCGATCGAGCGTGCAATGGCCGTTAAGATATTTATATCTGTAATTAGAATATATATAATATTATACAAATGCATTAGTTATTTTGTTCTGTTAATAATGGTATTATCAAAATTGCAAAAAGAATAATTTTAATTTTGACATATAATGTAAATTGATCACAATTATTTTTTATTTATGTACTTCTAAATTCTTAAAGTCGGATTTATCTTTTCGAATGAAATATTTATTTGGCTCGTTATTAATTTTATGTATATGTATATTAAGATTATTGTAAAAGAGATATACTGATTTAGAAAATAATTATTTGTAAGTTGTTATGTAAAAAACAATTCTTACATATGTTTTATTATTTAAGTTGGCTATTGTAAACTCGGCATTTGACTTAATATCCATTCCTCTTATTCTACTCTGATAGGAATCATGTTGTATTTTTCAAGTTTATTTATTTTATATAAATGTAAGAATCCTCTTCAAATTATACGAAGTTCTTCATCAGAAACAGTACATCTGTGTAATTCTCTTAAATGTAAAGATATGAAAAAAATAATTAGTATAAGTTTCAGAAACAAATATGATGTAGAAAATATTTTGAGAACAGAATGTGCCAAAATTATAGTACATAATCGAGAAAATGTAGAATTCATCTCGACAATGATCATTAATATATAAAGAAGAAAGTATATTTCATTTATAATAAAATGAACTAAAATTACTTAAGTTATTAAAGAAATTTATATATGAAGAATTTATTATACATATCAAGAATTTATTTTTTCATAAAATGTATATTTTTTTTATATATATTTATTAGCAGTTTTTTAAAATATAGTAGTATAGAATTGCCGAGATGAATTTGATACTATTGATATTTGATATTAATGCAAGATTATATTAAACTTTTATTTAAATATAAGAAGGATGTTATTAACTTTTTAATAACTTTATCAAAAATAAAACCTATGAAAAAATTTTATTTCATATTTTTTGTTTATTGTATTATTTGTCTGTCACTTGTGTGCCACAATTTTGGATGCATTCTTATTTTAACTTTTTTTTTATGATCTATAACTTTATTCTAAACCTATAAAGCTATTTTATCTAATTTAAATTAAATTAAAATGTTAAAAATGTGTTTAAATTTTAAATTACGTGTATAATGCTCTTTTTGTATCTTCAATCTTGGAAAATTATTTAGGTATTCTGTTTCTGGTGAGCCACTTTGTATATAGCGTTAAATAGAATTATTTAATTATATTAGTGCTTTGTAAATGTATATGAAAATCTTTCTAATATCTCACTTATATATTTAAAATGCTTTACTTATATTATGTAAATTTTGTGGAAAATATTTCTTATGCCTGCATTACTAGCAAAGTATGATTAGTGTGAAAAGTGATTTATGAAAATATACCTGAAATGTATTTAGTCAAATAGCAGCGTTCATGTCATGTAACAAATTAATCCTTTTTCAACTGCATTCTAGTAAAATGTATTATATATTAGATGATATATAAAAAAGCAAGAATTTTTATCCGCACGTTTACTCATTCAGAAATAATTGTTCAAGCACAATTTAGTAAGTCAATATTATCTTAATAATATGTAAAGAAGAATTTTCGCGAACAAAAGCAAATTGTTTATTGAATAATCAAAATCGGAAAGATATAAATTGTAAAAATCATTTGCAAGTGCAGGTGTACCATCATACATACACTGTGTCAAATGAATTAGACATACAAATATATTCATATTGCAAAAATAATTACGAAATTGTAGATTTCGAATATATTGTAGTCATATTTAGTTGAAGGCGAAAATAATCACCTTTTTAAGCGGGATAAAAAGTCTGCTTAAAATTGCGCCATAATATTCGCCAGTATTATTATTCTATTATTATGCTGCTATCTTGCAGACTTCAAATGTAGTCATATAAACGTAATCATTAAAACGTTAGGTCATGTATAGAATGATGTAAACTCGATACTTATTTCAAAATCTATATCTTGTATGCGTAGAAAAGTGAGATTGTAATTACTTCCAAAAGCAGTGAAACACGATTCAAACCAAAGTATCTATTTGTTTTACATCTATTTGTTAAGCCTTTTTTTCTTTGCTTTAATATTAATGAACAATGTAGTTGTATACTCTTTATGAATCAAAAATAACGATTTGTGTATGTATCGTTTCTTTAAAAAGATTGAAATTGACAGGAAATTTTATTTTTATAAAATAATTTGTTTAACAATTATAAATGTGTTTCAGAAACTTTTTGTCTTGTTTAAAAAAAATCACTATTGTATACAACCATCAATCTTTTTATCACGATTGAATTTATTTTTTAAATCTAATATATATCCAATATATGAATTTCTAATATTATGGTAATTGTGCACTCACATTGCGTGAATATAACATATATTTGCCAAGAACTAAATATACTCTATCGTCGATCCATAGATTTCAAAAATAATTTGATAAAATCGTTTCAGAAATATGGTAAATGAAAAAAAAAAAAGATTGATGTTACTAACAATAAGGATTATATTTTAATTTTAAGCGAAGTCTCCGTAATGTCCTTCAATGTAATATAAAAATAAGCACTTTGGCTATTAATTTTTAACTCATTTGATGTGAACTGTTGAAGTTGTGTGAAAGTAAAATGTAATTATATAATTATATTTGTCTTTTAATATACTATTATATATATATATATATATATATATATATATGTATATACATACATATACATAGATATATCATCACATGCCTAGACAATTAATAACGTTTATAAGATCGATTCTTTCCCTTTGCCAATTGATTATCACTTACAATATAATGTATAAAATTCATATAAAATTTTCAGCAATATTTTTCTTCTTTATAACTTTCTAGATCAGGGAAGGCAAAGAAATTTTGGAAAATATATAAGGTGTGTAAAATTAAGATATTGTGTTTTGTAACGATGAATAGAACTTTGGGGCCTTAAGGTTCAAAAGAAAAATCAGATTTCCCTTTTGACTTGTAAATTTACACAATGTGCGATATATTTTTCGATCTGTATTGTATGCAAAGGAAAGACATTTTATATTTGGTAAATTTCCATACATATGTTCGAGCCATTAATCGATTTATAATTATTTTTCCACATTATTTGTTAACAAAAATAATATAAGTGTTTCAGCAATCCATTTTACTTCTTTCTATCTTTTTAATTAAAAACATAAATTATACTGACATTCTCTCATCTCATTATCTGTTTCATTTATTAATAAATATGAGATGATTATTAGATACATTAATATTTTTAATACTTATATATTCTTTGCAATACGTTCTTGCATTTACATTTAAGTCGAAGTATTACGCTTATTGCTTAGTTTTTGTGTATGTGGTATGTGATAAATAAATATTCTCAAAATTAATTTCATCTTTGACTCATGCATCTCAAATATAAAGATATTTATAAAGTAATTTTGAATGATTCAAGAATAAAACGATTTTAATAAATATATATCTTATAAGAGAGAAGTATTAAAGTGAAATATGCATATGTAATATAACTAATTTAAAACTTTCCTTGTAAGAGATTCATTAAGATTTATTTATTATTAATTAATTATTTATTATTATAAATTTTTCTTGTTCATGTACATATATGTACTTATACATTTGTATACTTGGATATAAAACTTCCACATCTAAATGTTTCTACATTTATCTAGAAATGTGATTTAATTGGGACCGTAGAGCTGCAGTTCTGGATGATGAAACAGTAATCTGTTATTAAGAGACAGCATCTCTAAAAATATATAATGCTTAAGAAAATTTTCTCAGAACAAAATTAATTGTGTATTTATTTGTGTAAATTCGAAACTAGATTTTATTAATGCTGTAAAATTATCAATAACGATAGGACTTTTTGATTAACAAGAATTTTAAAGTAGCATGTTTTTTTTATATATTACATCATTCACACAGATATTGAAATATATAAGAAAAAAGATGTATTATTATTTATTTTTCCAGATCTTCTGTCTCAAAAACTGATCATACATTTCCAAAAAGAGATGCTATCTCTCATAATGATAAAGATTACTATTTCATCATCCAGAACTGCAGCTCTACTTAGGCTCTAATTAAATCACATTTTTAGATAAATGAAACACATCTAGATGTGAGTTTTATATCCAAGTATATAAATGTATAAGTACATATATGTACATGAACAAGAAAAATTTATAGTTTGAATATTTAATAATAAATAAATCTTAATGAATCTCTTACAGGGATACAAATTTTAAATTAGTTATATTACGCATACATATTTCACTTTAATATTCTCTCTTATGAGATATAATATTTATTAAAATCGCTTTAGTTGAATCATTCATCTTATAAATTTGAATTATACAGAAGATTAATACGATCCTTTTCTCGTATCGATGAATGTTAGTATTCATGTCAAATCTTGCATTAACTTACAACGTTCCATTTAAACTATATCCTATTTATATATTATAATATGTACTGCGCTGTGATATTGTAACACGCAATCATTAAATAAAAATCTTAAGGTATCATTATAGTATAATGCAATTGGTATCTGCAGATCCATTTAGTCGAATATTATAATATACAAATATGATAGATATGATATGATATTTCGATATATTATAATACATAGATAGTTTATTAATGGAACTCTATAAGTTAAAACAAGATTCAAATTGACAAGAATACTATCACATTTATCGAAACGAGAAAAGGATCGTATTATCGACTCTTTTACCTAGTTTTTGACAAGTCTGGAAAAATAAATAATATATCTTCTCTTACATTTCGGTATCTGTGTGAATGATGATGTGATATATGAAAACACACTCACTATTTCAAATTTTTGCTAATCTATCAGAAAGTCCATCGTAATGTGTCTATTGATAATTTTGCAGCATTAATAAAATCTAGTTTCGAACTTATGCGAATATCAATTACGACGAATTATAAACAAACGATTGAACATGAAGCTTGATGATGTTATTTAAAAATGTATCCCATTGTAATGATATATGAAATATGTAATAGGCGTCATATATATATATATCGCTGTGAAAATTTGTAGATTTGTAAATATAGAAAAATTGTCTGGCGAATACACTGCGTGTTTCTCAATCACGTCGTAAAAAAAAAAGTAGTTCCAAGAGTCTAGAGGGGGAAGATAAACTCGTCGCGCACACGAGTCGTTTATTTTTTCTTTTTTCGCGGTTTGTCCTGAGGCGCCGGCAGGTTCTCCTGTTTCCGTTTCGAAGTCGGTTTCGTCCCCAAATTGCCGCCCTTCTTTCTCCTCTCTTGCCTCTCGCGTTCCTCCAGCTCCTGATTCTCGCGCTCTATCAGAGTTATCAGGGTGTTGCAGCGACGTTGTAGCTCCAACGCCGTGCGCGACTTGACAAACCAATCGAAGCGGAATTGGGGCGCCGATCTCACCGTAGCTCGTAGCTCCTCGTACACGTTCTCCTTGTCGAAGCCGAGTTTGTGCAGCATACAAACGAGAAATCTGTCCTCCTCCTCGGTATAATTCTTCCCCTTGTTCGTGCCATAAGCTATCCTGAGCTGATGAAAGGGCGCGCGGTATCTGGCCATCTTGGCGTCCAAAGCTTTCTTGATGCCGGCGCGTCTCTGGATCTTGGCCTCGCCCCGCTCGATCTGCGCCATCACGCGGTCTATATCCTGGAGCTCGTGGCAACGTTCCCAGAAAACGGCCGAATACTCCATCACCTCCTCCGGCGTTTTCCCCTCGACCTCCTTCGCGATGTTCTCGATATCGTCGCGACCGTACTTCTCGTTCGCTTTGATGAACTGATTGAAATCCCGCTTGGTCCAGTTGGTGAAGCCTTGAAGGAGCAGCTTCTCCTTCTCGGCGATCTCCTCGTCGGTGAGTGGCTGAGCGTCATCGATCTTACGCTGCTCCTCCTTCTGTATCCGGGCGGCGTCCGATCCGAGCTCGGGGTTCTTCGGGACTTTGTAGCCGACCGTCTGCCTGAAATAATAAATCTCCTGATCCAGCAGTTCGAATAATCGCGGTGGGAAAAATTGGAAATCTTGCACTATCGGTTGCTTCGGCGGCCTCGGTGCTTTCGGTGCCTTCGGTTCCGACACTCTCAATGCTTCTCTGAAATAAGCGTCGACCGCGTAATTGGCTTTACGCTCGCGCTTCGGCGGCTCTATCCAGTTGCCTATCCCGAGGATCTTCTGCTTCTCACGGTAATCCTCGCCTTCGAACTGATACACGGAATCGGTGGGTGCGTCGACAGTGAAATTCCGCAAAGAGGATTCACCCAGACTCTCCAGCTTCTGCTTCATCTCTTCCGTCTTGGCTTCACCCTTTTGCAATATGGTGTCTATGTCCTCGTCGGTGATTGCGCTGTCCTTGGATGCGAACACCTCGTTCGCGCCGTGCCTGATCATGTTGAGCATCTCGTCCTTGTTCAATGCTGTCTGTTTGGCGTCCACCAGTCGTCCCTGCTGAATAACGAGCTTGTCCAAGCGTAGCTTTACCTCGGCCCGCTCTACGATCTTCTCTTCCACCGTGTTCTCTGTGATAAATCTGAAGACCCGTACTTGCTTCTGCTGGCCTATGCGATGCGCGCGGTCCATCGCTTGCAGATCCATTTGTGGATTCCAATCGGAATCGTATATGATGACCACGTCGGCGGTTGCCAAGTTGATACCTAGGCCACCAGCGCGAGTCGACAACATGAAAATGAACTTCTCGCTGCCGGGTGCGTTGTACTCGTTGATTTGTCGCTGACGATCCTCGTGAGCGGTGTTGCCGTCTAATCGACAATACTGAAAACACCTCCAGTGACAATAGTCCTCCAGGATATCGAGCATTCTCGTCATCTGGCTGAATATCAAAACTCGGGATTCTTGCTGCTGTAATTTCGGCAATAACTTATCAAGAATGACCATTTTGCCACAGTTATAAACGAGATGCTCATCAGTAGTGTACGGTGGTCCAGGCTCAGCACCGTCAAACAAATATGGATGATTGCAGCACTTACGCAGTTGCATCAAAATGTTCTGCAACCTCATTTTCTCTATTTTTCCTGCGCCGTTCACAATATCTATGTCCTTCATCAATACTTTAGTATACCATTCTCTTTGCATTTTACTTAGACCAATGTACACTTTGATCTCTTTCTTGGGTTTGAGTCCCTTTTCCACTTCGGATTTTAAACGCCTCAGGAGGAACGGCCTAAGGACTGCGTGTAGCCTCTCGACCAAAGAATTATCGCCTAGAAAACTATTTGTATTAAACCACGAGTCAAAATCGTCCGAACTATTGAATACATCTGGCAGGAGAAAATTCAATAGGGACCACAGTTCGTGAAGATTATTTTGCAGCGGTGTGCCTGTTAATAGAAGTCGATTAGTGGTTTTGAACTCCCTGAGGATCTCCGACAGCTTGGACTTTTCATTCTTTATTCTGTGAGCTTCATCTATCACCATATAACGCCAGTTGAACTTTTTGAACACTGATTTCTCCTTGATTACCATCTCGTAGGATGTTACACATACATCCCATTCGCCAGGCATCATTACATCTCTGATAAAGGTATTTCTAGTCTCTGCGTCTCCGATGAGACACACAGCTCTGAGGCTGGGACACCACTTCTTAAACTCATTCATCCAATTAGCCAGGGTCGATTTGGGAACGATGACGATGTGAGGACCAGGAATGTTTCGAAAGTGCTTCATATATCCAAGAAGGGAGATGGTCTGTAGCGTCTTACCCAGACCCATCTCGTCCGCCAGAATACCGTTTATACCATGCTCGTAGAGCGATATCATCCAATTTAAACCGCGTATCTGATAATCGCGCAACTCTCCGGACTTGATGTAATGCGGAGAGGATTCGAAGCGGGTGGTAGGCGCCACGCTGGCGTTACTCTCGGCCAACAACTCCTCATCCTCCTCCTGTTCGGTCTTACGATGCCTGTGGTCGCCAGAGTCGGCTTTAGGTTGATTCTCCGGTTGTTGTTTCCTAGGCCTGCCGGCCTTGATCTTCAACGGGCTGCCAGCCTTGTCCTTCTGATTGTTCGTCATAAAGTGCGAGAAGATCTCGGTCTGCTTCAGCAGGTAGTCGAACCGCTTGCTGCGATCCGTCTCGAGCTTCGTCTCGAAGTCACCGCCCCTCGAAGATGTGGTCTCCGCCGAGGACCCGTTCGAGTTGTCCCCGGTATCGCCGGTGTCCGCGTTCTCGTCTGCCTTAGACATCTTGCTCAGCTGGACCTACGATTGTAGGCTCGTCTTTTGAGAAGTGGAACCTTCGCCTTCGCAAATATTAGGTATCTAAGCAACTTGTACCTGAGAATCAACTTGTTGGCCTGTCTCAGTTAGATGATTTGATCGTCGACGCACCGCGTCTACAGCATCAAACACCGCCGTGGATCGCCATTTACCGCCATATTGCGCTTATCCCTCCAAAATTACTAGAGCAACTGCACTCGAATCGCGGACGTTATCAATTTGCGCAAGGTTCGCGTCCGATATACTGATTGGCTGTTGCCTAGGAAGTTACTAGAGTATTGATGGGGACTCTATTTAGATGACCAATCGAAATAAATGTTTATCCTAAGGTTCCTTTTCATACGTAGATGTCTCTACCATCGCGACATCTGCATATTTTGTGATATATTTTGATATGATATATTTTCTGATTTTTGATTGATTGTCATAATAATATTTGATGTTGATAAATATTCATTCTTTTGTGATATTAGACGTAATTTTATTTTGCAAAACCTTTATTTTTGCATAAAAAGATACTGAATAAATGTATTCTTATTTTTTTAATTCAAAATGAAGAGGTCAAATTAAACATTCGTCATTTTGAATTCGCGAATATATATCGCAATTTTTACTTTTATAAATAAATTAATTTTAATAAATAAATAAATATTGTATATATTCAATATTATTATTATTAAATATAACAATATATGTATTTATTTTAAATAATATATATAGATAAACTTTAATTTCTCAATACATAAAAAATATTGTCTCCTATATATTTTAATAGCAACTATCGCGAGATGAATTAAAGGATGCGTCATGCAAAACTCTTATAATTTATTCCAGCTTCAAAAGAAAAAATAACATTTATTATTAATAATTTTTCAATTTTCGGAGTCAATCTTCTCGAAAATGAAGTATCGTATGCGAAGAAATTATTCCACACTTTTGCCCTCTTTTTTTTCTTTGTAAAATAATTATAGTGTCTCAACAATACTCTAAATATATGTATTCGCACTTTTAGCGCCAAGTCGTCATCGACGTTTCCTGGACGATCAAGGTGACATAACAATAAAGGCATTTCGAATAACGTAAAGAATGTCTTTCGTCATGCAAAACCCTAATAATTTATTCCAGCTTCAAAAGAAAAAAATAACATTTATTATTAATAATTTTTCAATTTTCGGAGTCAATCTTCTCGAAAATAAAGTATCGTATGCGAAGAAATTATTCTACACTTTTGCCCTCTTTTTTTTCTTTGTAAAAATAATTATAGTGTCTCAACAATACTCTAAATATATGTATTCGCACTTTTAGCGCCAAGTCGTCATCGACGTTTCCTGGACGACCAAGGTGGCACAACAATAAAGGCATTTCGAACAACGTAAAGAATGTCTTTCGTCGAGCAGCCGTTTTTCGGACGCGAAATCGCGGTGCCAGCCAAGTTGCCGATGATCCTGAAGCAATTTTGCAAAGCCGCGATACGCACGCAGCCTCACGATCTTCTCAAGTGGTCCGGCTCGTATTTTCGCGCACTGGCTGACGGCGAAGAGCCCCCGGTCAAGTCGCGACTCGAGTACCCACCGCCGAGTACAGCCTCCGGTTTGACGTTGGGATTTCTCAGAGTACTGCTTCGACAATTTGGAAGTATGATGCGAAGTGTTTGGATAATTTTATATACCGGATGTGTTTTTTTTTTAATGACAGATTCTCTGGCTAATTTGGAGACGATTTTTCCTCGACAAAAATGTCGAAACATAATTTTTCAATCAATAATTAATTAATAATTTTTTTTAAATTAATCAATAATTTTTAAGCGATTGAAAGGAAAAGTTGCTTTTCGCAAATTAAATTTTTAAATTAGAAAGTTAAAAGATTAACAAAATTATATTCTTTGTTTAATTTTGGAGATGAAATTTAATAGAAATTTAATAAAATTTTAATTTCAATTATTGAGGTGCAAAAATGGTAAATTTGCCAAAAATGATGATGATTTTTCTCGACATTTTCGTCGTGGAAACATTTTCAAATTTCTCTGAGAATTTATCAAAAAAATGATTCTATTTGTCAAAAGATGGATACTTTGTATATTTTTTTTCTAATCTAAATAAGATGCTAAGAAAATAATAGATAATGCTAGAAACTGTAAAAGGGGAAACTATGAGACAAAATTTTGTTTTGATGGGGATTTTTTTATTGTTAGATAAACGATACGATATTCATTTTATTTTTCTAATATGATAAATCGTCAACTTATAAAAATATATCTAGCTTACCGAAAAAGGCAATATTATGCACTATATATTTATGTAGTATTTTTTCAACTCTTTCAAAAACGATCGAACGATCGAATTAAGCGTAAAAACTCAATAATCTTTTTTTTTTAATATTTGATATAAGTCATTATTGATCACTGCATCTTGCAGTTGAGATATACAATTGTCGTTTATAATTATAATAAAATCTTTTATTGTTTATGATATATAAATATAGGATATTTATTGATGATTATATTGATGATTATTGCTATTTAAATATATTTATTATATATATAATAAAGTAAAACAATTTTGATTAATTCTCTATATAATTTTAAATTCCTTCAGATTACAACAAGACACTACCCATTGAGATAGTTTTACACCGTTGGGATTGTCTCTGCTTGGATCGTAAGGATTTTGACGCAATTGTAACAATCGGAAAATTTCAACGCACATGTCAAGTGAAAAAGTTTCTGGCTATAGCGGTGGGTCTTCTTGGAGCTAGTCTCACCGAGACAATGATCCTGATTTGTCAATTATTCACCCATGAACCGGACGGAGGATCCGCGATGATCCCGCTCACTTTATTCATGGAGACATACGAGTAAGAATTAAGCGCGCTTAGTTTCTAATTTCAGCTATTAATTTAATATGCCATCGTTTGAATAATGCTTGGAACAATATTAGATATTTAGCAGGACTCGTTTGTGACGGTAGCGAGAAAAGTGCACGCGATCGAGATGCGACAGAACGTAAAGACAGCTCTGTAGATCGTACCTCCATAAATAGTCAAGATACCGACGTGGACATTAATTTGGATTCGGAATTAATATCCAAAGATGAAATTGTCTCATCGAAAAGTATGATTATCCACTATATTTTCTTTTATTTTATCATATAATTTATCTATTAAAATCCCTTTCTTGTAGCCGATTTGTCAATAGAACCAATGATAAATAGTTCGTTCGAGAAGGAACTTGATAACGAAGAAAAGGAAACTGATATTTCTTTGGCTAGTCGAAGAGATGACAATTTCACCAGCAATGATTGTTCAAAGAGTAAAAATAATACAATCGATAAGAAATTCTGTGGAATTGATAATGTTAATAGCGATGGAAGTCTAGTTTTTGAAATTGAAAAAGACGGAGAGATTACGTGTCATTTAAATGTACCAGGTAGTTTTGTGTCTTTATATGTATAATGGAGCTTGTCGAAGTTTGTCTTGATAAACTCTTGAAGCATCTTGATAATGTCTTGAAATCAAAATATAGGTATAGGATCTCGATTATCAGCTGAACAAATCGCAAGTGTAGCAACGTGGATGCTTGAGTGCGCAAAACTTCAAGAGGGCATGGTGGGACCGCGAAATATTCGCCACATAAATTGTCCATCTTTACACGAATAATTATCACAGTCTTGTACATTCCATCATTTTATAACAATAGATATGGAGAATACAACTGTAACAAAAAAAGAAAAATAATGTACATAAGTGTGGCACGTTTGTAATCTTCAGATACATTTATTACTTGTGTATTTTTTAACATATTCTATTATAGTTTTCAGCCTTTTATTAAAATGTAATTATATAAAAGAGTATTTATTCCATATCACAGAGAAATACAGTTATCTAGTTTTAGAAAACGTCAAATGGAAGTCCTTATCCTACAGATCTTTCTATAAATATTATTTTTTTAATTATGTTAACGTTATATATATATATATATCGTTATCAGTTTTCCGTTATAAAACTTTACATTCGCATATGGTTTAGATTTATTATTAATTCTTCACACAAGAAATGTAGATAACTCTCGAGTTCTGCATAATCTACGTATATGATGATAGAATATGTGATAAAATGTAAGGGAAAGAAGCAATGCCACAAGGCATAATAATAAATTCCTAGCTTTTGCACGATTCGCTCGCCACTCAAGAAGCTCGTGTCTATGAGAGAAACGATTTCGATACTGCGCTGGCAATTCAAAAGTACTTCGCAACGGGTATAACGAACGGTAGAAATCATTCAACAAGGCACGAACGACTTCATTTTCGGAATGCCTAATAGGGTCCATATCGTCATTCAAGCAAATAAATTTTCTGAAAAAATAATTACATGAAAATCATTTGCTTAATAATAATAAAAATATATATATATAAACCGAGATATATACACATACTTGGGATCTCTCCGAATTTCATCTAGCAATTGTACCGTTGAAGAAACATTGCTGGTCAACATCTCAAAAATTTCATTTTTTCCAGCTTTTATTATTTCATGTGGATACCGGCTACTTTCACCGAATTTCAATTGCATTTTTCTAGACACTGATTCACAATTCAATATCAATTCTTTAGAAACTATCGGCTGTAAAAAAATAGAAAAAAATTGCAATTTTGTTTGCTGTATCTTACTCAATATTGAACAATTAGTTTAAAATGCTCTATACTTACGAGAGTAGAATCTAGATATCTTTCTCCCGGTGGGACATCAATAATTTCTGATAAAACAGTGTCATGAGAACAATTTGTTATCGCATTTTCAAATTCCATGACCAGATTATAATCTAGCGGTAATGGATATAATCTTGATAAAAGCGTTCTTATCTCCCTATCTGACCAAGTTCTAGAAACATTGATTTAAATAAGTTAAATAAATAATTACTAAATAATTTACTTAACTTTTATAATTAATAACAATGCTGTTTCTTACCGTGATTTGTCAGTGTCAAACATATCAAATATTTCTCCGATGGGTACTTTTCGTTTTTCACTGGACAAAAAGTAGAAGTAAGAAAATGCGAATTGCATGTCTTCGGAATCTCTCACCTTATGATTAGACGTTTTTTTAAACTCAAGCTTGAATTTCTCTTGCATGTCATTTACAATCCATTTATCTATTAAATGTGGCATATGCGCTGGTACTTTTCTTCGTTCGAGACCATAAGCGACATTATATATCTTATTAACATATAATAAAGATTCCGCGTAAGTATCAAGTCCTCGTATATTGTGTTTCCATTGATTCGAATATGCGAATTTACCGAACTTAACAGAATTGTTGGATGGTGCGAGATTTATGTCATTATGGTGGCGTCTCAATTGTTCAACATGCTTAGCAGTTTTATTTAAAAGATTTTTGCGTAAAAGTTTAGAATATACAGGCTGAAGAACACCTGCAGATTTATAGATTTTTTTTATCATTAGATTTTACATATACATTACTTCGCACATACAATTCCACATTACCATTATTTCTGAAATCATCAAGTGTGTCAATGGGCTTAACAGTATTGAGATTATACAAAGGCAACATTTGAACTGTAGACACTGGCACATCATTCCGTAATAAATCAATGACATTTTTGTCATGTAAGATATTATTTAATTCATTATTATTCTCCCGAGAATCTTCCAAATATTTGTATAAATCATCGCTTTTTTCTTTTATAGTCTCACTATCAATAGGGACAGTGGTTGTTTGACAATCTCCACCTATATTATTAATAGGACAATCATTTAGATAATATATATTATAATTACATATACATATATATGTATATTATATTTATATACACAACTCACACAACAATGTTATAAAATTATTTAATCACCATCAAACTCGCATAATGTAGTGTTACAAGCATGATCACAGGATCCATCGCCGACCCATGCCCATGGACATATGTCAGAGCAATCTGGAACCCACCATGCCAAGTACACTTTTTGTCCGCCTGCTTGAGTTATAAAATCTTCCGGCCATACCTCGGCACCTAACATGACGTCATCGTTAAAATATAAAAACTTGTCGGAGATTCCAGGTATTCTAAAAGAATACAAAAATGTTGTTGCATATTTATATATATTTCATTATGTAATAATATGGATTCATATATATTTCCAAGCACCTATGAATATGACTTTCAATAGCGGGACTAGAAAAAGTTGGTAAATCACTTTTATTTAAAAAAATATCTTCATGACTGACTAGAGTCATCCGAGGATTATCCATATCGAGCCAACTTGGTATTTGGCCATTGGTAACGATATAAACATGCCTCACCCAGGGTGCATACATTTCCAACGATCGCAACGAATAGCGCAATTCGTCTTTATCACTAAATCTCGATGCTGCGGTGCTAAGATCCATAATGGGAACATGCTTCTGAAGATTTTCTAAAAACACTGGATCGGAACCATTTACCCATGTATAAACTACATCTATAGGGACATGTTGGCACAATTTCTTCTGGAAGGATTTTCCTAAGATATTGTCGTTGAAAGAATGAAATACTGCCTCGTATTTTTCCTTGCTCCATGTCAACCATACCTAAAGCAAGACCTCTATTCATCAAATACTTCAACATGCAAGACATTGACATTGATTATCATTTATTATATATATATGTATGCATGTATATGTGTGTGTGTGTGTGTGTGTGTATATATATATATATATACATATATAAAACATATATATAACATATATACAATATACTTATAACATATATACAGGGTGTCCCGAAACTACCGGATGATATTTTAAAGGTGGATTCTCTGGCCAATTTAAAAATGATTTTTCCTCAACGAAAATGTCAAGGCATTAATAGTCATTAATAGGCATTTTGAGTTATAAATGATTGAAAATAAAGGGTTTTAAACTAAGCCTTATGGGAATAAAATATTAATAAAGTCATATTCTTTAGTTAATTTTAGGTAGAGTTTACTTTAATAGAATTTTAATTTAAAGCTTAGAAAGATACATCAAGAAATTAGAAAAATACATCATGACAAAAATTGGGAATATGCAAAAAATAATGATATTCTTCGATATTTTTGCTGAGGAAAAATCGTTTTTAAATTGGCCAGAGAGTCTACCTTTAAAATATGGAGCGGTAGTTGCGGGACACCCTGCACACATATATATATATGTTGTTTATTGAAAAATGTTTTGTTACTTAATATTATAATCCAAAATAATTGTTATATATATATATATATAAAACAATTATTATAATATTAAGTATATACATATATATATATATATATAACAATTATTTTGGATTATAATATTAAGTGACAAAACATTTATATATATATATATATATATATATATATATATATATATAACAATTATATTGGATTATAATATTACTTAATATTATAATCCAAAATAATTGTTATATATATAACAATTATATTGGATTATAATATTAAGTAACAAAATATTTTTCAATGAATAATAACAACAAAAAAGTAAACAAAAGTTTAAAATAATTTATGAATGGACTTATCATGTGCACAAAAAAAATAATCATTATTCTAACCTCTCCAAAATGTACTATGCCAATGAATATGCAGGTAAATGCCACCAATATCACGAGCAGTGAATATTTATATGAAAGTAAATCGTAACACCGTCGCTGTATCAACTTCCATGTGCTCATTATATTAATAAAAATATTTGATGCAATTAACATTGCCCGAATTTATCAACTCTTAAAACCATCTTTAGGTGATCCCTGAAAGCGACACCCTCACGTGGACATGAACTACGAAGCCAAAGTCCACGAATGTTCTCAGAAGGTAACATATAATGTGCCCAACCTCTGGTTTTGTTCCGTGCTATGTGCACAAAATGCCGGTGTAGCACTAGTGCTATACAATCTTAAAAAGCTCCCACTAAGCAAATAGCGTTATTCCTGATTAAAAACCGAGTCGAAAAATCTTGAACCATTTTTTTCCATAATGTTTAAATAAAGCAGTAATTAATGAATAAAGTCGTGCCAATAAAAAGACAAACTTCCTCGTTATCAATATATGAAGATTTTTGAATAAGCAAAAAAATGAACTGTTTTGTGTTAATTTTTAATCAATTCATCTTTTCAAAAATCTTTTTAATATTTAAATCTGATTAATTATGTAATGAATCTTGGAAAAAAAATAGTTCAGAACTTTTCGACTCGGTTTTTAATCAGGAATAACGCTATTTATTGCTTAGTGGCAGCTTTTTAAAATACATCCTGTATAGTAAGACACTTATGTATATATTTAAATTAGTAGTAAATAAATTATTCAAACGCGAGACACTGTAATCTTCCAATGTAATGTTAATATAAAGATGAAATAAATATATATATATTTTTACAAAACACAAAATGATTGTTGTAGGATAAAAACATTTTTAATATATTCCTATAAATCTTCTTAATTAGCAATAAACTAATCTTTGATATTTATTAATCATTTTTTTAATTATTTAAAAATTTAATTATTAATATGTATCGAATTTGCTACATTAATCACTGATTCTTCTGAAATTTTTATAATTAAGATTCGAAAAATATAGATGCAAAATATTTTAAATGTCTCTTCCTTTATATAAAATATATAAAGAATTCATATGTTCCATTCTAATATGTAGTCAATATTATTTATATATTTTTATTATAATTTTCATACCAGCATAATATTTTTTATGCTTAATACTTTATATAATACAATGTACTCATACAATGTCAGCGTTTTCAATCTCATAATTATTTGCAATTCTCTTCTAATTAATTTTCTGTCATATTAATATATCGTTATTTTTGAATTCTTAATTTGTAAATATTCGTTTTTTATTCAATTTTGACTTTCTGTCTACATTACAACAACAATCACTATTTCTTGTTTTGACTCCTTTGTCACTAATTTCACCTTTTGATTTTCATATGTACTTAACTATATAATCATGACTCTTTATCTATAGAGTATCATTTCGAATTAATTTTATGCTACGTTCAACTTTGCGCAGTGGTTTTTTTGCCTTTGTATTCTATTGATTGCTTTCTATTAACCACTATTATTACTTCCAAAAATGTACTAAATTATAAAATTTAATCTAATTACAAAATAACATTATTATTAATAAATAGATTGTATGCACCCTGTTTTTTAGTTTCTAATTAATTCCTTTGTGTTAACATCATAAGGATTATCATCATTTGTCATGCTTATTCCTTTTTATGGAGTCCATCGGAATACTTTCTATGAACATTTGTTCTCGAATATAGATACCTCTATCTCTATCTCTAATTATATATGTTTTAATCAATGCCCTAATTACATTCCTTAACTTAATCTAATCGTGAGAACTTTTCTTCAGGCCAGTTGACCCTACCTTTCATTGATCCTGCCACTTTTTCGCTTGATCTCTAATCAGAGATTGAAAAAGGAGATAAAAACTCCTTTTTTTGCCGATAATTACTGGCAAATGAGCGTAAATATTTCACGCTCATCGTAACGATCGTTCGATTTTACGATCGTTCGTTAAATATTTGAATATAACTTTATTTTAACTAAAATAAAGCCAAACTACAAATTTCTATATATTATATTAAATTGCTAACACGGCCATATGTTGAATCATTTATTATCATGTTACAAGTTATGAATTAATAATAATTCAATGAATTAATCATTTGGCTTTATATTAAGTTAAAGTAAAGTTTAAAATTATATTTACAAACAAATTCTACAATTAATGAGCTAAGAAATTAAAATAAGTTAAGCATTTAATGCGTGTTCTTTATTTAATAAATTAGACAAAATCTTTACTAGATCTTTACTAGAGTTTTATTAGAAAAAAATTTTCTCTTGATATTCTTTTTTAAATTAATTCTTTAATATATTCTTGCAATAAATGCAAAGAATTTCAAAAGAACTTATTAACATTCATTTAATTTAATTTATCCTAGCTCATCCATTTTAAGGCAACGGATTTATCTACAATTTACATCTATATCTACATCTACATCTATAATCTCTACGAATCCGTTACCTTAAAATTAAATAAAAGTTTCTCTCACTCACCGGCACTGATGCGCAACAGCGGAGTTGTCATTATCGAAGCTACGTTGTCTGTAACATATAAAAATATAAAATTCATTTATAACAACACTCAAAATAAAATCAATATTTCAAAAAATTTTTTTCGTGCGGAATTTTATATCCGATGTGTAAAATAATAAGCAGATAAACACGTGAGGAAAAATTTTATAAATTTTTGAAACTATTTTTTAAATAGAAAGTTTAATATGACTTTTATAAAAATCTTTCACCCTAATTTTCTCTTTAATTCATTTAAATAATAAAATCGAATTATTATTCGTTTAATGATTTATAACAATTGATATATACAAATAATATAATATTAATTAATATAATATAATATTAATAATATAATATTCACCATCAGGTTGCTCCGCTGATGCAAGATGCCTCTCCCAGGTCTCCTCCTCCTCTCATGTTGTTGACGCGCGATACTTTTAACGGCACTCTCGCACTCACGAACGATATTTTTATATCGTTATTTTAGCTATTTTACGCGCGATACTGAACGGCACTCCCGCACTATTTCGGTACGATTTTATATTTTGAAATTTTATATTTGATCGTGCGATGTATATACTTAATATGTATATACCTTTAACGGCACTCCCGGTTTCGATACGAGCGAAAATCCCATTTCACTTACAAGAATCCACTTTGGATCAATAGGTCGAGAATGCAACGATGCAACGAGCAAGAATTAAGTCCAAACCGGAAAGAAGACGAAACGATTGACGGAAATAGAGGAAAATGAAGTTCACCAACTCTTTTTCGCGCATAATTATCTTATCTCGTATCGAACCTGGACCCGCTAAGCACGATTTCAGGTGCTTCGCCCGGAACACGAAGTTTCCCGCAATTGCAGGACATGGCTACACCAGGCTGGTAGATGGCAAAAGAAGAGGATACCCACATTTTTTAAATGCTTACATTTAGCAATTTAAAAAATGGGGAGGCAACCCCTTTTACCGAGCGAAAATCGTGCCTAGGGGAATCCACTCGACTCCTCGACAGGGTTAACACACGCAATGTGTGTGGCTGTAGACGAGCAAAGAGAAGGGACTCATTGACGACCATTCCGAGCAATCGATCGAGTTCTAACTAATTCGGACTGAATTATTTGACGAAGCACGAAGCAAGAGTATACGTTGCAGAGCAACGTGTATACTCTTTAAATTTCTTAGAGTGAAATCTAACTCCAAACGAGTGAATATTCACTCCAAATGATAGTGAAAATACTGCCACTCGTAAATAATTAGTGAACATTCACTTTTCACAAAAGTGAACTGTTTAATTCTGAACGTAACGTGTTATGCGTTTTACTCACTCTTTATGAGTAAAAATTCACTCTATACAGAGTGAAAATGCTACATAGAGTGAAAATATTCACTCTACAAAGTAGAGTATAAATTATTTACTCTATTTTGCAGTGTGAATTTTTTACTCTACAACAAAAAGTGAGAAGAATTCACTCCTATAAGTGAAAAGTCATTCTAACTAGACCAGTCACTCAATTTTTCGAGTGCATTTTCACTCTAAGAAATTTAGAGAGCAAACTCGTACATCCCAGTTAATTGGCATCGGAAGTAGAGACTCGTGACAATAAATGAAATTGGGATTTTATATGAAAAAGTCCAATAGATCCGCGAAAACGCGACGACGCGAGAATATTACAACGCGAAAACGCGGCACGTTGACGGCACCGACGACGCGAAAGGGTACTTAGCTTCCCATTCAGGCACCTTGAGGTTTATCCCAAATAAAAAAATTTAAAATGAACCTCAAGATACCATCCAGGTACTAAGCCCTCCCACCGCGACAAGGTGTACCCCATGGGAGGGTTATTTTATATTATATATAATTTTATATATAATATAATATATAATTAATTTTAATATACTATATAAATTTTAATTCGCAAATATAATAAACGATAAATAAAAATTTAAAAAATAAGAGAAAATCTATTATATAAAGACGCGCGTCCGCACAGCTTGACAGCTGGTCTCAGACTCTCTGACAGTTGTTGTTTAACAACATCTTGACAACGCGCGCGGAAATGATCTTTTTCCGTCGACAGACTTTCCGCCGAAAGAATTCAATAAGTGGCGAATACATCCAGGAGAATGGGACGCGGGGATGTAACAATATAATAAATAATAAATGTGATAAATAATTAAAATATTAATGACTTACATCATATCTTATTGATCCATTTCCAAGACCTTCTTTTTTTCTTTTGTTTCACTTTGTCCTCGTGACACTCCAATCTTCGTTGCTCTCATTTGAATTTCTTGTTGCACTTACAATCATTCACGAAAAGTTCCTCGTTGTACTTGCAATTGTGATTAAAGAAAGAATTTGATAATATATGGAACGTCTCACATCACTACCTCAATGCTCGAGAGTCGTTGATCGAATGATCGTAAGTCAGAAATATTACCGCGATACTGTTTATATCGCCAAGGTGACTATGTAGAGAGAGAATTTGATAATAGATGAAACGTCACTACTTTATTGCTCACATTTTTTGCTCAAGGTTACTGTGCGAATGATAATAAATCCGTGTAACATGTTAACAATAGCGCGATACTGTTTATCAAGGTCGAACACAGTGTTATTGATATTTCTTTCGTTGTCGAAATATTTTCTGTAATATAAAATATTCGCGCGCGGAATATTAAATTATAGAAGTATTTTAATTTATTAATTAAGATTAATTAATTATTTATTAAACTATTCATCATAAAGTTATTCGTTATACTAATTATTTGCATTTATAAGATTGTTTTATTACGTGTTCCCTCATAATCCAAATTATATTTAGATTGTCAAATAGAATGATAAAGTAATATGGATGAAATATAATTGATTTTAAGTATTAAAATAATAATTATTGTCCGTAAAGATCGCAACGATCGAAGTGATTATTTAATATTTTGGATTCCTATTATTTAATCGATTATCGATTAAATTGTATATTGTTTAATTACCAAGGATTGAAAAAATTTAAAGTATTGGTCAAAATATATTTAATTCTAATATTGTTAAAGAAATGTTATAATAAGCATCAATGATTGAACGATCATAACATTTAATTCTTTTATGTATTCCCTTTTTCAATTTTTTTTCTCCTTTTAAGTATCCCTTGTTTCAATTTTTATTCATAGTAATGATTGCGATTCGATACAGATTTATCGTTGAGATATTGTTTCATGTCGTTGATTAATTTTTATTAATATTTATAGCAAATTATGTTTCGATACTAATCGTAATTGTGTTTAGTAAGAAAATTACAATATACGAAGCGTTTCTCACCACTACTTTATTACTCGAGAGTCACCGTACGAATGATAACAAAGCCGTATAGCGCGCTACTGTTTACGTTTTATATTGTCAAAATCGAACGTCGTGTTATCGATAATTTATTGCCGAAATATTTTATATATTATAAAATATATATTAATGTGAAATATTAAATTATGAAAGTATTTTAATTTATTGATTATAATTGATTATTTATTAAATAATTTATCACGGATCCTTTCGTTATGCTAATTATTTGCATCTATAATTATTTGCATCTATAATTCGATTGTTTTACTTCGTGTTTTCTCTCATAATCCAAATTATATTTAGATTGTCAAGTACGACAATAAAGTAACACGGATGAAATATATTTTTACTCTAAGTATAGAATAATAATTATTAGAATAATAATTATTTATTATCTGTAAAGATCGCAAAGATCGAAGTAGTTATTTCATATTTTGGATTCCTATCATTTAATAGATTCTCGATTAAATTGTGTACATCGCGAAATATGCATTTCGAGGTCTATCGTCGCGACGTAATTTTACATATTATTTAACATATATGAAATTAAATATTAATCATATTAAATTATTCCTTAATGTTTTTTTTTCTTTTCAAATTAATCGCGTTTAGAAAAAGAATTTTGATAAAGCTTCTGGCATCATTTCGAATATAATTGCACGAATGATAACAGAACCAAAGCACGTAAATATTAATACGCTATACGTTGTCAAGATCGGACGTGATATTATTATTAATTTGCAAAAATATTTTGTATATTATAGCATATATATATACGTGCGAAATATTAAATTAATTTAAAGAAATTTTTTAAATTATTAATCTTATATTAGTTATTATTTTAAATTATTAATCTTATAATTATTTATCTTATATTAGTCTAACCTTGAGATTTGACTGTCAGATTACAGAAACAATAACGAAACAAGCATATTTAATCAATTTAAGAATTTTCTTTCTTTGTATAAAAATCTATATATATATGCCATGATTATTATATAAATAAGATATTTAAATAATTTTCTTTTTTAAGAAAGAGAAAGAGAGAAAGAGAAAATCGACTCATAATATTAATTACAATTGCGAGAACTTCCTCAGATTATTTGTTATAAATATAAACGCCAAGCACAAATTATGTATGCAATCAAACAATACTTTTACAGATCTTTCTCGTATAAAGTAAAGTGTCCAAAATAATTGATTTTGAGAAACTAATTATTACGCTCAATCTATATTTTTATTTTTCCGTTGAAGAGATATTTAATATCATCAATTGCACAATTATCGAAAAAGTTTTGTTTCTTGAATATAACTTTTAAAAAGTTTAATAAATAAAAATTCTAATTTTTATATATAAAATATCTAAATAAATATATTATATGTAAATATTATATATTATATATAAAATATCTAAATAAATATATTATGAAAAATATTTTGTAACGTATTAATATATCTATTAAATGTTAATATATCTTTAATGTATTCATATATTTCGTATAAAAATATTTTATTTTATTTTATTTTATAATTTTAAATATTTGAAATTAAAATGTGGACTGTATGTTATATATATATATATATATATATATATATATATATATATATAATATGTGTTTTATATTGTATGATAATTTAGAATGAATTATTATCCGGAAATAAAATGAGCTATCCAAAAATGACAATGAAAAAAGAAGGAATGTTTATTATGAAAATAATATATAAATAATAAAATTACTTACCGCATATGTGTATGTGTGTTTCGTACGTTGCTCAATACTTCCAGATCTTTTTCTTCTTCTTCTATATTCTTCGCTGTTTTCTTATGGCACTCATCTGCGTAAATACGATTAATTACGATTAGTAGAATACGATTAATTACCATAATCTAACACGTGGGACATTTTGCATAAGATTCTTCGCGGAATAATCATATGAAATTTGCACTTTATTATATCAGAAAAGCAACATTTATACGAGATTAAAATTAATAATATAGCAGTAACAAGCAGAACAAGTAGCACTAGTACTGTTGATGTATGTTTATAGTATATGTATATGCATAAAATCTCATAAGATCAAAAATTAAAGCAATGAAAAATCATGATATAACCATTGTTTAATTAATAATTAATTTATACTTGCTTTTTAATCACAAGACTAATATCTGTTAATTATAATAATTAGGGAATTATGTTGCATATATTTTAGTCACGATAGGATTGGAAAAAGAATTCGATAATATACGAAGCGTTTCGCACATCACTACTTTATTCGAGTGTTACCGTGCGAATGATGACAAGATTGTGATATGTATACAATAGCGCGTTTGTTATACATTGCCAAACATGATATTATCGATAATTCTCTGCCGAAATATTTGACACGCGGAATTTTAAATTCCGATATAGAGATATATTTTATTTTATTAATTATAGAGGTATATTTTATTTTAAATTAATTATTAAACGATTGATGTATCACGGAATCTTTCGTTATGCTAATTATTTGAATTTATTCAATTGTTTTATTGTGCTTTTCCGAAGTTAAATTTTATAATATTTAATTTTGCATTCTAAAAGACTGACAGCGAGCTAAATAAATAAATAAATAAATAAATGATGTTGAGGAGAAAAAGAAAACATATAAATAAATAAATAATAGTTTGAAAAAAGATAAAGATAACATAATATTTTTATAATAAATTTTATAATAAATTATTATTAATTAAATTATTTATATTTTTATTTATATTATTTATAAATTTATATTATTTATATTATCAGAGAGAAGAGGTGTCATAGCTTGCTTAATTTCTAAAAACGATACTTATTATATATATATATATATATATATATATACAGGGTGAGTTTTAATCGTTGTGTCAATCTTTTTATCATGCGGGAGATTACCGATTGCATAAAAAAAATGATCGGTACATAAATGTCAATTATTTGAATCGATCATATCGAAGGCCTGAATATAATATGTATAATAATAATAATAATAAATATGTAGCTTTAATAATAATAATAAATCTATTCTACATAATTTCAGCTTTTAATTTGCTTTAATTGTACACATTATATTCGGACTTTAGATTCGGTCGATTCAAATAATTGATATTTATGTGCCGATCAATTTATTACCCTATATATCAATTTATCACCCTATATATATATATATATATATATATATATATATATATATGCGTGTGTGTGTGTGTGTGTGTGTGTGTGTGTGTGTGTGTGTGTGTGTGTGTGTGTATGTAGTATCTTTTTCTTTACATTTCAACACAATCAAATAAATAAGTTCTTTTATAGACATAAGATAATGCATATTTCACTTATACAATTTTTCTCATAATTTTTTACAATTAACTTTATCATTTTATTATCAATTATAAATAATATAATGTCTTAGCCAATGTTACTTATATATGTAAAAGGTAAACATAAAGATAAGAAATTACTGTTAGGGAATTGATACATAACTTGGATAGCGTTCTTGTTTGCGATCATTTGTGATCCTTCTCAAGAATAGCTAATCATAACAACTTTTAGTTGGCGATATTAGTTTCAGCTCTTCATATCGTGTGGCAAAAGTATTAAAAGTGTCTGTAAAATTAATATAAGTATAATAATTAATATAATAGAGCAAAGTGAGTGCAAAATAATTTTAAATAAAACTAATGTCAAGTACGCACGTAATACGAAACGTTCTTTCGACTCAACAACGCAATAAAGAAATTTTGGATAAATTAGAGAAAGGTCAAATCTCAGAAAAACGAATTATGAAAGAATATAAAATCTCTAAATCTACACTTCGGAGAATTAAACGTCGTAATGCAGATAAAATGAAAAAATTAATCAAGGAAAAAATAAATTTAATAAGAAAACATGTAAATGAAGCAAAATATAAACAATTACAAGATTCATCGTATAAGTGCTATCGAAAACGGATAAAACCGGGAGACTTTTCCAAACCGTTTAAGGCTAAGGAAATTGAACGTGAGTTTGATGGGCCGTCAACAATTGATGGAGAAAAACAATTGTTGAGAAATTTAAAACCTTTCAAGAGAGAGAAGCAACAAGAATCTATTAATTATAAATCTCAAAATTTATCTGAGAACTCGCAAAGTCTCGTGCAAGAGACTAAAACTGAACAAGAACTGGATGCTGAAAAATTTATTCAAAAATTCAATCATCAATTGGAGGAAAAAAATATTAGAAGAGATAATATTTACACTATGATCAAAATATCTTTCAAATTTGTTAGACCTTATTTTCAATGTATACAAGCCAAAAACAAAATTTATGTAGAAAAATTAAAAAAGGATCGTCTATTTATTATGTTTTGTACAAATGCTACAGGTAGTCATAAATTATCACCGTTTTATATTTATGAACATAAAGATAAAGAAGCTAAATTTTTGAAGAACAAGAAGGATATCGTTTTTACGTCAAAAGAAAATACGTCAACAAATGATAAAATTTTCGCAAATTGGTATAATAATAACTTCATGAAATTAGTGAAAAAACATCAAAAGAAAACAAATGCAAGTGGCAAAGTGCTTTTGCTTGTTGAAAAATGTAAAACGTTTATTCTCCCAGAAAATGCCATGCAAAATGATAACTTCGAAATATTGTTTTTTCCATTTGGCATATCTCAAATTTTTCAACCATTGAAGTTGAATATAAGACAAAAAATAAGACAAAAATTTGACCATTTTTGTACTTACTACAATATAGGATTTTGCATTAGAAAGATTCGCGAGTTATGGGCGAACATCTCCTCTGCGCATATAGAATCTGCATGGAAAAAACTTTTAAAATCAGATTCTCTCATAGAAGAAAATGCAACATCTTTGGTTGAACAGATGTCGAAATTAGATGAAAATGTAACAGAGGAAGGCACCGTTTCCAGAAAGTCATCAGCAGGCCGAGACGAAAAATTGGACTTTTTATTTTCCAAAGTTGTCCAAGATTGTTCATCAGTTTCACACAAAACAGAAAATACAGCATCAACATGTATGATAAAACAGAAGTCAAAATTAACTAAAAGTGCACTCGAGAAACATAATATCGCTTTCAAAGAAACAGAAGCAAACGAAAATATACAATTTTTATTTTCCAAACTTTTCCGTGCTTCCGAACATTTATGTTCTTTCACAACAGAAAATACTACGTCAACATGGATGGTTAAATCAAAAGGAGAAGATACTGCTTCCAAAAATTCTTCCACAACAGAAAATGCAACGTCAACATGGATAGTTAAAGACATCGGAATTAATTAAAAATGTAACAGGAGAAGATACTGCTTCCAAAGAAACACCAACAGAAACAAAAATGGAAATAAAAGAACCACAACAAAATACTGTAAGTGTTAAAAATATTATTTTTCTCAAAAATTTCGTTATTTTAAATAAATTCATTCAACATTATCTTTTCATACATTTATGACCTATGTTCGTATGAATCGTTTAAATATTATATCAATAAATGTCTCCAGCACTCTCACTTTTTCTCTCTTTCTCTTTCTCTATTGTTATGACAATAAAATAAAATTATGTATGTTTATAAAATTATGTATAGTTTTATGTGTATTTTTTATATGTATTTGAAATATTGCTTGAAAACTTAATGCTTTCACATCATATATAAATATAATTGACATGATCTGATTGAAGCTAAGTCAGATATATCTGAAGTCAGATAAAGCTAAGAATCAAATTTCAATTTAAGGATCGTTGGAAATAATATAATTGACCAAAACTAGCCAGAAATTTTTTGTTTATTGATTACGATGTTTCGACCATATGGTTGTGATTTTTTTCAAGTAAATAAGATCAAATGACAGATATAAATCATAGTGTTGTAAAATGCACAAGTCACGTTTGCACGATTATTACATCTTAATAAATTTAAAATCGAGAAATAAAAATGATGTGTCGGTGTGAGACGTCGTCAACGAACTATTCGAAATTTCAATTTCTTGAAACGCAAAAGCAATACATGTATTGCTATAACATACATTATTCAGAGATCTTGAATTAATATATTTATTTTTCTGACAAAATATCTCGAATCTTAAATTCAATTATTTTGTGTAACATTGATTTAATAATTGTTTTTCTATAAAAATAGATAAAATTCATGCTTTACAATACTTTAATTATATATATAGTGTCCACAATATTTTAATTGTAAACAGAAATTTGTCTAGACATATTTGTTATTTATTTCTGTTTTTTACAATTTATTTCTGTTATTTATATAATCACTTTAAATTATTATTTTTAACACTTTTAAATTTTTATATTATTATCGAGACAATATATATTTCAAGAATATTAAAAATTCTTCGTTTTTCAATCATTATATAATTTGTTTATGAAGAGCATGTATTATCTAGTTTCAATTTATATGCAACTATGTATTTTGCGAGGCAAGAACAACGCAAACGATTAGACGATCTATATTTCATTCATGAGCTTATATTATTATTATTTGATTATAGTTGTACAATATATGTTTTTTGTTTCGTAGGAAATTAAGTTGGACAAATTCACAAAACGTATTCAGCAGCATCTCAAATTAAGAAATGTACTTCGGACAGCGGTATATGATGTTATGATTGACAATAGATCTATATCAGACGTAACAGAAAGTTATAAACTTAATATCAAAATATTACAATTAAAAATAGATATTTTAAAAAACAGAAGAAAATATCTTCAAAGAAAAATAAAATATGAAGCAGCAATAAAAGATATTATAGTTGAAAAAAGAAGCATACTTGAAGCTGTAAGACACGGAATTTGCCAAAAGACTTTAGATAGAGAAATAGCACGTCGTAAACATCAGGGAAAAAAATACAAATTTGACAGAAAAGTAATGTCTGTAAGTGAAGTAGATTTTACATTTCAGCAAAAGCAATTATTATTAAAATCCTTAGAGATTTGGATAAATCTTCAAGATAAACGAATGTGTAATTCAATTTGTGTCTTGAAATATCTGTCTATACTTGCTTACGAATTCGTTAAAGAAAATAATATCCAATATCCAGAAGTTTGGGATGTATATAAAAGAGCAGATATATTTTGGTTGCGAGAATTTGAAATGAGGTACAGTAACGATATTTTTATTCTTTTGTATCATTGTACTTATAAAAGAGATTCAAAGAAAAAAATAAGTGACAAACAACAACTTTTACATTTGTTTGATAAAAACATGTCAAATATAATTTTTGAAACAATTTCTAGAACTAACAAATTTTAGCTTGCTTCAAAATCACACCTTGTATAAAATATTGAAAAAATAATCTCGAGAGGTAACATTAACAACTATTTTTAAGAATTATTATTATGAATTTAAACGGTTTTTGAATAAGAAGTAATTTAAGGAGAACATATACTTTTATAAATGACTATTACCTATATTTTATAAATGACTAGCCTATATAATTCTAAAATTTTTTACGAATTAAAAGAAAATGCCGTAAAAAAAATCAAAAACACTATTAAAAAAAGCTATATTATATTTATATTTTATTAACTGTATAATATCAGATATCAGATAATATCAGAACTGTATAATATCAGATTTAAAGTAATTAAACAAAATAATAAAAGCTATTTTAAATATTAGAAAATATTTTTTATTGTATTTTTGCTTTTGTTTTTGTTATTTTTTAATAGCATTTTTAATAAAATAATTAAATTTATTTAGAGAGTTTGCAGAATATTATTAATTTGCATTAATTCGCGCGTGTGATTGGTGAACATAAACAGCAGAATATATTTATTGCTTTTTAATAATAATTGTTAAAAATATGTTTGTTTTTTATTTATAAATACATCTTTAAATATTACAAGAAATATATAACATAAAATAGAAAAAAGGGGTATGAAAAAGAACGAGAGGAAAGTGGAAAGTAGAAAATCAGAAAAAGAAAATTATTTCTAATCGACAAATAAATTCTTATTTTATGTTAATTTTTTAATCTTGTATATGTTATTTGTCTCTTTCTATAATTTAGGATACTTTTTCTTTCTCTTTTTCTCTCTGTTTTATTTTACATATATCTTGCATATAATATTTAATTAATCAATTAATTGTGTTATCTTATACGCAATATATGTGAACGCATTGTTTCTATAGATAACAATCGAGTAAATTATAGTTCGTCAATTACAATTCGTGATGCTTGAGAACATAAACTAAGTTTACGATCGCTATTTTTAATGGCATGAAAGAAAAAAACTTCATATATTAACATGTTTACATATTTAAAAATGTGTTTGTTCTTCTCATATTTTGTCTATCTTTATTATTACATTGACTACGTTCTTCGAATACGAATAAATAATATGTATTTATTTATGAAAGATTTTTACTCGACTTTTTAATATTGCTTTAAAATTTTTATTTTTGCATAATTGTAATGATTGTAGTATAATAAAAGCCTCAGGGTAACTTCGACAAAACTTTTATTAAGTTTTCAAGTAAATCTCTGCTTAAAATTATTAATATAAAAAGGATTATTGTTTTGTTTTGTAGACATTTTTGAATTATAGCAACGTTTTTTATTTCGCAAAATTAACCATCGATTAAATTAATCAAAGTTTAGTCGAAGCAATATTTGTACTGGTAAAATAAGATTTTAAATTTAATAAATCAATATTTTACAACACATCTTTTTCAATATATGTAATATTATGTTTTAAGTTATACATATATTATATAAACACAACATACATGACATTTGTTTAATAATAGATTTCTCTCATTTGTAGAAAATGCAATACCAAAATATCAATGTTATTATATTTTTCGAATATTCTGGCACATTGTTGTATAACAGAGGAAATTTTAAATAACCATCTCTATTTTCGATATTAATTACTTTTTTGTACATACTGTTATTAAAATTGCTTGCTCTTTCATGCGATTTAATCTTTGAAAACATTGTGTTCGTACTCTATATATCTATATCTTTATATATATATATATATATATATATATAATATATATATATAACATATAATATATATAGTATGAATAAATATATATATATATATATATATATATATATATGTGTATATATAAAATTAACTTTAGAATTTATTAACGTATCGAAACAATAATATAAAATGTATCACAAATATAATAAAGGTAAAAAGTTTATATTAATATATTTTATTATCTTTATTATTAAATATATGTTTAATAACTTTTTTTTTTATATAATTGTTTGTTATAAATATGTTCCAAATATTAAAATGCTACGAAAGAGTAGGCATTATTTAAAAACTTGCTACAATTATTAGGATTAAGAAAATATTTTGAAGAAAATCTTATGCTTATGAAATTTACGATAGCCTTGGAGATATATAAATATGTAAAATATGTTTGAGAAGAGCAATATTTTTATTTGAATATAGTATATATTTTTGTGTGTAGTATATATTTTTGTGTGTAATCATAAAAGTTTTATATATGAGTCGAAAATTGAGATCTTATTTATGGATTACTGATGAAAATAATAGCAATTTCTATCTCTACAACAAACTTTTTTTATTTGAAATAGAATACTATATTACTGTATCGTACGCGTAAGAAACAATTATAAAATGTATTTGTAGTCATAATTGATGTATGAATTAAAATGTAATGCAGAAAAAAATCAAAGCTTCCTATAAATATTAAATAAAGATCCCCAACACCAATGTTATATCATAAATAAAATTTAAATTTAAAATTATTTAGTATTTATTTGCATATACTATATGAACATTATTTTTATATATCTATAATTAACATATTATAAATATTAATATAATATTATTAATAGATATCAATATTAATAAAATTAATAAGAATTTTATAATATATGTGTTACAATCGTGTCAGATGAACTTAACATGTGTTGCTTATTAGCTTTAAGTAATATTATATCTAATGTAATTTATATCTAATATTACTAAACATATATATATGGTTTTCACTTATACTTATATATATTACGGATAATCCAAGAATAAAGACGTTCATAAAATGTTAATTTTATGCTAGGTTTTCTCTGCTTCTTCGCTAAAGTTAAAAGTACTTCATCCATAGATGGTTGAGTAACAGAGAAGTCTGTGAACCACACATATCTTTGTCGTAACTTTTCAAGCTTATCAAATACATAACTGTACAAAATATCACTCTCCAACTCATATTTAAGAACACCCTGTTAGAAAATATTTAATTTATCTTTTTATAAATCTTTTCTAGCCTAGATCTTATCAATCCAGTAAAATCATCTAAATACGTTTAACTAATTTAAATTATTTAATATTTTTATGTGTAATGTTATATTATAACAATCTTTTTTGTAAAGCTGTCAAAAAGTAAAGTTGTATGTTACTTACCAAATAACTATCTTTAAATTTTATTGCCGGGAAAGTTTCATCAATAATAGTTTTTATTTTCTCGAGGTTTGCAAGCTGATACCCCGGTACTACTTTGATATTTAATATAAAATTGCGACCATGTTTTGCTTTCAATTGCTCGCAAGATCCAATTGCGGTAAATTGGCCGTTAACCAAGATTCCCACGCGCAGACACATTGCTTCTGCTTCCGACATACTAGAAATCGACAAAGTCCATTTAACACAAATTTTAATCTATTATATTATTTTATTTTATTTATATTATTTTATATTTATTATTTATATTTATTATATTTTATTTATTTTATTTTATTTATATTATTTTATATTTTATTTTATATTATTTTTATTCTAACCTGTGCGTAGTGATTAATACAGATCTCCCCATTTCCCGTATTTGACGTAAAATTTCGCAGATAGCATGTCTAGTCATTATATCGATTCCAGTGGTAGGTTCATCCATAAATACCATTGGCAGATCGCCAATTAAACTCTGCAATATGCAAAGTTTCCTTTGAATTCCCCAGGGACAATGGGCGATCTTTAAATTCTCGAAGTCTAACATATCTAAGGATTTTATTTTGTTAATGTATTTAATTAAGAATGCTTAAATCCCATAGACTTTTATGTTTCATTTTTTATACCTAATACATCTAGCCACTTGTTTACTTCGTCGTTAATGCATTCGTATGGAACACCACGAAGTGCCGCATGAAGTTGTAAATATTGTCTCCCCGTCATAAAATCGCTTAGTCCGTTAATTTGTGGACAGTATCCTATCATACCTATAAACTTGATAATATTTTTTATGTAAGGAAATATAAGAGGTTAATAGCCATAAAATAATTTGCAAAATACAGTAAAAAGATCTATAAAAGTTTAGACATAAAAAATTTAAAAACGTTACTTATTAATTTATATTATAGCATTAAATATATTTAATATATTTAAGAATATTTTATTTTATTTATAATCATTTTATATATTTTGATTATAAGAGAAGAAGACATATAATATATAATAATATATAATAATATAATAATATATAATAATATAATAATATATAATAATATATAATAATATATAATAATATATAATAAGAAGACATATAATATATTTGATAATATACTCACCATTTCTTGATTTCTTGTAAATTCATATCCGTATATTATTGCTTTTCCGGCCGATATTTTTGTTTGTCCCGTTAACATTTTGTATATTGTTGATTTTCCTGCCCCATTAAATCCCAACAAACCGAAACATTCCTGTTTATAGATCTAAGCGAAAAATATTTATTTAATATTGTGTATAATATATATTAGAAAAAAATATATAAGAAAATACTTGAATTAAAACTTATTTACGTTAAAATTTACTCTTTGAACTACCGCATTCTCAGAATATTCTTTTGTTAAATCTTGAACAACTAGGGCAACTTGTGGTGGAAATAACTTTGTTTCTTCATAATCTGGATGAAAAAAGAAAGACAATTTTTCTGGTCAAGACAAAAATATTATTTTCATAATATAATAAAACAAATCTATACATTTTAAGTTTGTAATTTTTTGCACATAAGTAATATATAAATTTAAATTTAAAGTTTTTTAAATTATTATTTAATTATATTTTTAATTATTATTTAAATTAATTATTATTTTAATTATTATTTAAATTATATTTTTAAAGTTTTTTAAATTATTCTTCATGTGTTTTTTACGTTTTATATATTCATCGACTCGCTTCTTTTCCTCTATAACTTCAGACACAATATTATCGTTTTGCACAGAAGGTGCAGAATAACTATACCACTTTCTGCGATTTTTTTCGTCAAAAATCTCTAGCAATATATAAAGGGCAAACATTTGGGATATCATTAAAAGTATGTCGTCTGTGACCGAATGATAATATTCAGCGCCAGATTGTTTGATCAGCATTACATTCAATTGCTTGGAGCAAAATTTATCATTGCAACTTTCTAAAATTTTAAATTTAGATTTAGTACAAATCATAATTCAAATTTTATTCAAAAGTGTAATTTGGAAGGTAGACTTACGACAGCAAGGATCTTCAATGTAAAATTCCGTATCGCATGCACTGGAATAACTGCACTGTCTGTTATATAAATTTAACAGGATATAATTGCTTAAAGCGCAAGCTAAAACATATGGTGGAAATATATGTACAACAGTCTCAAATATATATTTTCCAGTGCTGTTTAGTACGCGAAACATCAATGGAAAAACGATAGAACTGTTTACCAATAATACTGCAAAATAAATTTTATACTTAAATTGTTATGATAAAACTTTATTATTATTAAGTCATTAATAACATAATAACAAATCATTATTATTTGTTATTAAATTACTGACCGACTATGATGTTGATCAATATTACAACCAGATAGACTTTTTCTGGTTTCCTCGTGAAAAGTTGTATGCAATAATTTAATGGGATAGCACAGCCTCCATAACATAAGAATATTATTAAAATTTGGACTGAAATATTAATTTATTACAATGTATATATTATTTATTTGCATATTTCCAATTCTTTAATTATATTTCAAATTCAAATTTATATGGGAATTCTAATTTATATAAGAATAACATATAAATGAATAGCATTTTTACTTTAATTTCTATTTCAAATTAGCATTTTTACTTTAATTTCTATTTTAAATTTATGTAGGAATTCTAATTTATATAGGAATAACACATAAATAAATAGCATTTTTACTTTAATGTCTAATTATCATTTAACTTCGTGAAAACGTTAAAACGTTAATTGCCAATTAATATTAAAATACGAAAAGAGGAAATTACATAGAACACACACGCGCAAAAATATTTCTTCAGATTCTCACCAATTTCTAAAGCTGAGAATTGCACAGTAGGATGATAGGCGATTAAAATTGCAATTCCAAGAAATATTATGGAGAACGTGTACAGTAGAAAATCAATGATATACATCGAGATCCAATAGATTCGCGTAGATACGCCGATCGTATTGGTCTGCAGCATCTTCGAGAGCGTATTTCGCTCTCGTATCCCCATATCGATAGACGGTAGGAGAAGAAACAGAGTCATTATTATAGCGGCATTCTCCCAATTCCGGACACTGCGTGGGTGGACTAATAAATGCTGCCACTGTAAACATCGCATTTTGTCTATTATATATGCATATAAAGAGAGTAAAGGATCAAAATGCCATATTACCTGTCCCGGGTGTATTAATGGTCGACTCGTCAATTTGATCCAACAATCTGAGCCACAATGGTAGTGCAGCAATGCATTATGCAGTAGATTTAATGCAATTGGGCCACTGTGTGTTGCGGTAGACGAATACATGAGTTGTACACGTCCATCTGCGTATATGTCGATAGACATCACATAATGATCCCTAAACTATTATGAAATATTAATAGCCAAATTTGGTTAATAAACAGGAGAAGGAGGGAATCGGTAAAAAATGTATAGATAAGTGAATTCCCGACGAGGAGGAGGAGGGAATCGGTAAAAAATGTATAGATAAGTGAATTCCCGACGAGGAGGAGGAGGGAATCGGTAAAAAATTGTATAGATAAAATAATTGAGTTTTTGATAAGAAAAAAAAAATGATAAGAAATTATAAAATATTTAATTTTTTTTATATAAATTTATCTGTATAATTTAAATACAAATAATTCTTTGAAATTAGATATAAATAATGATATTATTAAATTTAAATAATTTTAGTGTATACTTAAAAATTAATATTTAAAATAATAATATATTAATGAAAATTAATAATAGAAATTTATATGTATTATTGATAAAAATTAGTGCCAGCAATTGCGGTTAAACTAAGAATAGAAGATAAATTTTTTAATTAAGAAAGTATTTAATGTCAAATTTACGCGGATATTCGCAGTACCTCTATCGAATGTAAATCAGGATGAATCATAATATCTGTGGTTGGGATGTTTTTGGAGACATGATAATTGTGCCTTTCGCTATACGCTTGACCAGTAGTGTACAATGTGACAAGAAAGTCTTTTGCGATTTTCTCATCAGCCGCATAGTATAATACATGAAGGTTGTTGTCCATATAATTCGTTAAATTCATAACCTTTTCGCTATAATTATAAATAATTGAAATAATTAAGTAACTGTGTTTATTAATTTTTTTGGAACACATCTTTTCTATGCAAGTAAAAAGTATTTCTTATAAAATATTTTTATTATATATAATATTTACTACATGTATTTATTACTATATGTATTTATATTTTATGTATTTATATCATGAAAAGATGAATCAATACATATTCTTTGCAAATAATAATTTTTTACCAATATAAAATATATTGATTATTTGATGAAAAAGAAATTTAATATATGAAGATAAAATATCAAAAATGTTTAAATTTTTACATGTAAAAAGAAATCGTTATCTCTTTTTCTATCGATTTAAAACAAGCAAGATTAACTTACGTTGTGTCAAAAAGCTTAAAAACGCTTAATTCGCCAATCATAGTGGTCAGAATGAGCGTAACAATCGCCAAAGTTATCTAAAATAATTCTAAAATAATTATATTTATCGAGAAATATATATTTTTTTCATAATAGACAGTATCTCATGATAAGAAGAGTAAATTTACCGAAAATATATACATTTTCCAGGAGGAAATAATGTGTAATAATTTCTTGTAGAACATTGCAAAAATTTGTTGTCGCCATAAAGCGTTGCCGGTTAATCGCTCCCATGGTTTAGCTAATAATTAAATTAAAAATAAATTTAGAGAGAAAGATTAGTTGAGAATATTCAACAATATTAATTATTTGTTTGAGAATATTCAACAATATTAATTATTTGTATAAACTATAAATATAGAAATATTAAAATAAAGAGATAAATTTTAATTTTTGACACATACGCACACACACACACACACCACACACACACACACACACACACACACACACACACACACACACACACACACACACACACACACACACACACACACACATTTTTATTTATCATTTTGCAATTCTTTCGAAATAATGTCCAAATTTTACCCGTTTGTAATAAATGTCGTCGTCTCTGTTGCACAATGAGTTCATATTTATCGCTAGATAACTGTACGCAGCGTTCCTTGAATTGGCTCTCTAAACCTATCCTATATGTAAAAATTAATATTTTTACATAAAATTAGTATTTTGATCATCTTTTTTAGTTTTTGATTTATTTTTAAATATTAAAACGTAAAGAAGTTGAAATTAAAATTGTTATTTATAATAAATATTCTGTAGAAGTTAAAATTGTTTTTTTAATTATTATTAGTACTTTGTACTTAAATAAAAATTTGTTAATAAGATTTTTAACTTAATACATCGTATGAACAAAGATTTGATACCTGAGAAATTGACCCTCGATGCTTGCAGCGCTCAGTGCAGCAGATATGATTCCCAACTCTTCCTTATTGGATTCTAAATGTTGGAGCAATTTAGCGAATCGACTGTTTCTAGGCACGTCGAATCTTATTACCAAACCCATCATGCCTCGTACAGTAATAGGGTCTGCCGAGAATTCTTGTATTTCCGCACGAACTCGTTCTACATTGCAATTCTCTTGTACCAATAAACTTAGCACATAACCAATTCCTAATTCCAATTAATTTTAGAAATATTTACTAAATTAATGTTATTAATTTTAGAAATATTTAATAAATTAATAATACATTAATTATATCTATCTTAAAATTCTTTCTTTATGTCAATAAGTAGATTTATCTTGTCTATGAATTTCAGAATTTTACCGTATCGACGATTTAGATACATTTTCGAACCGTAACACTCGATCTTTCCGTTAGCGATAATGGCTATTCTATCGGCGAGAAGATCTGCAGCTTCCATGGAATTCGTTGCCATTAATATTGTCCTCTCTCTTTTTATATCCTGCAAATCATTAATACTTGGCATTTAGAAATTTTTATTAATTTCTATACATATTAAATATTTAATATTTAAATAACTGGATGTTTGAAAAAGATTATTCACCGAAAGTAGATCCCATATCTGCCTTCTATGCCATGGATCGATTCCGTATGTAGGTTCATCGAGAATTAGGATCTGAAAAAATCTATATTTTAATTATCTAATCTGTTTAACCTACATATATATTCATTATTAAAATTATAAATGTCAACATTTAATCCTTAAATTTCTTTAACAATTCATTAAAATTATGATTATAATTATAAAATTATGATTATAAATAAAATAATGTACCTTAGTGTCACCAATAAGCGCCATCGCTAAACAAATTCTTCTTTGTGTATCGAAAGAGCAAGATTTTGCTTTCCTATCCTTTACAAACTCCAAATCGAGTTGTTTCAATAGTTTCAGCGATTCTCTATGAGCATTAGCATAAGTCATTCCTTTCATCTAAAATAATAATTAATTTTTCTGAATGAAATTTTGATTGTGTTGCTCTAATTAATTTCGGCTACGCCTCAATACATTAAGTTTAGTTTAGTATTAATTGACTGATAAGATAATTTTAAAAAATATTTATTTATTAAATAAATTTTTTAATAAATGGAGCATAAATATTATTTTGATTAATAATAATAATTATTATTACGTTAATTTCCTATAATTCTAATTTAAGATTTATTATATAAAACATAAGAGATTATTTAATAATTGTAAATTGTACACAACTTGAATTTATTCGCAATAAATAGATTTCGTGTGTAATATATTATATTTATGTAACATATATATAATACTACTGCAACAAAAATTGAATTATTAATATAATTTAAATCCAAAATCATTTAGAAGTATATCCCGTTGTATAATAATAATTTATATAAAATAATTTTATATAAAAGAGTTTAGGCATGCAAATTATTATTTTTCTTTCTTTTTACATAAATCCAACAATTAAACATTTTATTGTAATTCTAGTCGAATATAATTAGTTACTATCAAATTTTAGATTAAATCCTTAAAAATGTGACAAGATAGTCGAATAATAATTTTTATTTAGACTGATATAATATATGTTCTATTCTTTTTAATTGATGAATAATTTTCATCAATTAAAAATAAAATAATGAAAAATTAAAAATTATAATAATTAAATTATAATTAAAATAATTAAAAATTAAAATAATTAAAAATAATGAAAAAACGGAAAATTAAAATTTTTTACAAAAAGGAATAATTTATATAAATAATCATATTATTATTATTATTATTATTATTATTATTATTATTATTATTATTATTATTATTATTATTATTATTATTATTATTATTATTATTATTATTATTATTATTATCTATATGTATGAGATAATTTCTTTTGATTACAATTAATATGCATTCTAGATTAAAAGTATTATTTGATATATGAGCAAATTTATGTATTGTCTTATTTTATCATTTTTTTGTAAGTGTTAATGATATGGAAATATTTGTACCATGCCAAATATATAGAGATGCTGTATCGTTGTCAAATAATTCACCAATATATTTTCCTGCGGGCAATAACCAATCGGATCCATGGTACTTTCGTTTTCATTATCTCTTCCTTCTAAGTAAATGTGACCATGAGTTGGTTTGTGCATTCCTGTTACATACGTTTAATTATAAAAAATTTTGTTGATATATTGATTATTGAATATAAAGCTAGAATGTCTATCATATCTATAAGAAATCTATTTTACCTATAATTGTCTTTAACAAACAGCTTTTGCCGGCGCCGTTGTGACCAAGAATAACGCAGAACTCTTGATGATAGAAATCGATCGTTACATCGTCTATAGCTGTAAAGCGTTCACCAATTTTGCCAAATTCTTTGCGGACACATCTTACTCGAATAGACGGCTATCGTTTGTACGTATATATAAATCAATTATATGAAAAGTTAAATTACGTTATAGCTAATTACTGATGTTTGTTATAGCTCATTAATGTTTAAAAGTTCTCATTTCGCTCTTTGATATTTAAATGATAAAGATTATAACATTGAATATCCATTTTAAAAAATGTAAATCTTGCAGTAGTTTTTTTACTTATTATATTATTAAAATTTTATATTATTTTAATATATTATTTAATATATTATTTTAATACATTAATTTGCTTTAGCAAAACAAATCTAGTATTTATATTTAAATTACGTAAATAAAGAATTATATTTAAAATTATTATATTTAAATTACGTAGATAAAGAAACAAAATGCTCTAATAACAATTTGTAATGCAAATTACTTAATATTATTCGATTATCTGCTGTATTAATTTTATGATTTAATAATATTTAAGTTGTATTAAATGAACATTATATAAGAATGTAACAATATAAAAATCTAAGAATAACGTTCTTTCTCTCTCTCCCTCTCTCTCTCTCTCTCTTACTTTTACTTAGATTTTACTTAGATTTAATTAGATAATGTTATATATACTTTTATATATGATGGTGTACGCTCAACTGCCGACCAATTAGTGGATCCTCGAATCGTTAAATCGTCGTCATCATAAATAGGTTTCTAGACAATTCATGATATGTGTTTGTAATTTTTATATAATTTTTATATTATATTTTTATACGAAAGTATTGAAAATATTTTTTAACATCCTGAAAGATATATATGAGAAATGCTTTCAAATATTGAAAAGAATATTATTACACATGATTATTAAAATGCTTTGTTTAAACATCTTTTAAATTTAATAAATTATTTAATTTATATTTACGTTAATTCATTTATTTATTTGGAAAAGAGCAGGCAAAGAAATAATATAATTTCTTAAAATAGCACATAAATATATATATTCTTATATATTCTTAATATCATTTATATAAATAATATTATTTAATACCATTATAACATTATTTATATAAATAATTGATATTATTTAAAAGGATCAGATAGTAATTAATGAAAAATTATAGATCTTTTATTTACCTTACATAAATAATACCAAGGTTTCGCGCTGCCAAATTTACCCGGATTAATATTGTCCAAGTATACCGCTAGTAAGTACCAGAAAATGATATGCAAACACCATGCAAACAGGATCATGCCGATAGAGATCTTTTCTTTGGCATGAATGATATCATGGACATCTCGTAGCGCAATTAATTCGGAAAGCCATCGCGGCCATAAATACGAGGTAGAATTCATGTAATTACGCGATTTTACCTTCTGCCAAATATTTTTCAAATTTTCGTTTCCATAAGTCTCTACTAACAAAAAGATAATATATATTTCATATTAAATTATATTATTTATCTTATATATATTATTTATATATTAATTATATTTATTATTAATACAAGATCTCACAAAATCATCTGATATACTTTTAATAACAATATGCTATTAAAAAATCCGATAATTCATTTTATATAATATGATAAATCATGTATTTGAAGGATCATCTATTTTTTAATGTTAAATAATTTTCTAATAATCTTATAACATTTTGATGCATAAAATATAAGCACCATTAAATTTTTATAAAGATAATTTACATACAAATATAAAAATATATATTTTTTTGAAATAATGATTGCAAATAACTTTATTAATCTAACATAAGATAGTTATATAAGAAACATAGTCAAGTTACAATCTATAGATCTCTAATTTTAATATTGCAGTGAATAACGCTTACAAGTAATGCGTATTACGCAATTCATTTCATAACTTTCCTACATACATGCAAAATACTTTTATAAAATTAATGTCTATCTTATTGCATACAAAAGATTGGATAAACTTAGAAATAAGGGGTAAAAAGTAATGTTTTATTTGTTATTAAAAAAATCTTTTACATGTATGAATAAAATATTATTCATATGTTTAAATAAATAAATAAAATCATAAATAAATAAATGTCGTAGATAAATAAAAATTTATTTCAAGAGAATAGATGTAAATAATACTTATATATATATATATATATATAATCTTTATTTAAATAATTAATTTAAATAATTATTGCGTTATATAACTTGAGTACAAATACATCATCTTTACTGTTTAAATGAAATTTTAAGTGGTATGAGCATTTTCTCAATTGTATGTATATGTACAAATATTTTTTGCAATGCATATAATTTATATGCAATATGTGATGCATGTAATTTATATGGAATATATGTAAATATTTTTTAATATCTTTATAATGTTTTTATATTTTATCTTTGTAATTTTTTAAATGTAATACTTTTGTTCTATATTTTTGTAATTTTTTAAATTGTAATTTTTAATCTTGTATATCTAATTTAAATGCTTAATTTTAATATAATCTTGCGTATATTTGCTCACCGAAATTCGCTCGAGTTGTAAAGGCCACAAGTCCGTATAACAAACCACTATGCGGCAGAATCAACGAAGCGATTTTCCATGAAACAGCTGCTCTTACCAAGAATTGATCCAAAACGATGGTAAAGTGTGTCAAAAAAATCCAAAACAGAATCGATGTGAGCAATGCCTTCGTAGCTATGATAAAATAATATACGCAATTATATAAGAAAATCTTGAGAAGTATCTGTAATTATGCAAATATAATTGTGATCTACAATTTATAATAAAACAAAATATAATTTGTGTAATGTAATATATAATATTAATTATATAATTTATTAAGAAGAACAAAAGTAACTACTCTTATATGCAAAATATAATCATATAAAGTGGACAATTGAGCTATTTTCTTATAAAAGTTTTCACATTCAATTAAAATTATATATTTTTGTTTATATATGTTTAAATAATTTACTATGATTGAAAAATGTCCCAATTGTGAACATAAAGAGCACCGAAAGGACATTGTACATCATGATAAAAATAGCAGACACCAATGCATTTGTAGCGGAGAACACAGGATGTAGCAGAATCGTGCATATGATTGTCGCAGGTAACATGGTAATCATGAAATAATTAAGCCATCCGACGTATAACATCGCGAAAGACATATTCGTCAATCTCATAAGACTCTAAAAAACACGTACATATTTTGCTTATAAAAAATATCATGTCAATAATAAAATTATTATTACAATATATATATATATATATATATATATATATATTGTAATAATAATTAATCATATATATATATACGATTAATTGGCAAGTAATAAAATATTAATTTTATTATTTATTATATAAATATTATGAAACGTAACAAAATCTTACTCTGAATCCAGTTTCTTTATCATGAAGTGCTTTTCTTAATGTCGCTGCTGATAATGGTAGGAAAGCAATGACTACCATGTAATATATTATACTTATGTTAGATCGAATAACAGATGGCAGAATTAAAAAATCCACTTTGTAATATGGAAATCGGCCGATAGTCAGCTGCGAAAAATGTCTGTTTTTATTGATTCTGTGATTTTATTACATTTTTTTTCGTTTAAGATAATTTTTACTATATCGCTAATTTCGGTATTTGAAGAGCTTACATCGTCAGCGATCTTCGGTAATGTCGGATTCGTCCATATTTCGACGAAGGATTTTTCGATTGCTATTTGTAGAGCCATGAAACCACTTAACACGTACGGATCTTCGATTATAAACATTGATATAAGTAATTTTGTTGCTCTTTTTATTACGATACGTTCTTAAGATAAATTCAATACAAGATTCTATCGCATTTGTGAATTATAACATTGATTACATTAATAATTATGAAATCGTTTACAAGATTGTGAAAGGTATTTTTTAAACGTTTAGTAAAATTTTAAAATGTTTAGTAGATTTTCAAACATAAATTTTTTAGTTAATTTGACATATCAAACTAGAATCTTAATGTCTATTTATTAAAAGACATATTCGATAAACACCTTTATAGGTAGGTTCTTCCTCGTGCATCATTACTCGACTCTCTCCTATTTCTGACGAACGTATTTTATATTCTAAAACCTTTGGTTTACTAGATGCAAGTTTTTTGACCTCAAAGATCGCCCATAGTACTTTGGAAGTGTCATTTTTTGTGTAATGCGACTGCACAAGATTGATCTCGCTATCGGCTGCTTGAACTGATATGTAATACTTATTTTTTATTCAATTTTTTTTTTCATAAACATCTTTGAAATTATCTTACCATTCGTATCAAGCATTTTTGCCGCTTTCGACATTAATTCGTCTATAAATGCATTCTTTGGAGCATACCAACATTTTACGTCATTCGGCAATTTAGCCAGAATATCATTTCGACTATATCGATCCAAGTTCTTTATTTAAATAAATATGAGAGAATCACATGTATATAAAAACATTATTAGATAAAATAAAAACACATGTATATAAAAACATTATTAGATATTATTTATAAATCAAATAATTATATATGTATGATAAATATCATTTTTCAATTTTATATATATTTGTACTTTTATTTACTTAATTTATTTAATATTATTTATCATTTATGCAATTTCATCTAATAAAATTAATGTCTTTAAATTTTGTTTTATACCATTTTGATATTAACCAAAAAATTAAAATCTTGAAAATAAGGAAAAAAATATTGGATATAAATATTATCAAACATAATTAAATTGTAAATATATAAAGTAAATTCAATTTGTGATACATGATTTTGCAAGTGCTCAATTACCTGCGAATGAAGAGCGTGTGGTTCAAATATCAGACGTATTTGTAGAGAAAAGATAATAGCTATAATAACTTCCAATGCAGTGGTTATAGGACTGTGTAATCGCATAAGTACGGCTTTCCACATAAGAATTCGCCATCTCGTCCAGAATCTCTTTAATTTCGGATGCTCGATAATTTTTCTCATTCTCAGCATCTTGATTTTATACTCTAGATTAAATGTTTACTTGACTATAAATGCTCGTGAGAGGAAAGCAATTTCATAGTCTATTTAGCACGGAGATAGAGAAAGCAAATACATTTTGCATAATTGTTTCCTGACAACTACTCTTTCGAGAGAATCGAGAATTTTCTCAAAAATAAAACAAAGGAGATTATATCACTCGGAAATATACGCCGTAGCAGAACAAAAATTGTTTTTTGCTATTTTTAAATCTTCAGCAAAACACGTATATAATCTTATTAATCTTATTTTTTTAGATATCTAAATAAAATATATTTGAACAAATTTTTTTTCAAAATGTGTTTATCAAAAAATGTAATAATATATTATTAGTTTTATTTTGGAAAATTTAATATAACCCAAATTTTTTTTAGGAAAAAGAAAGAAGAACGACGAGATGTTTAAGTGTTTATGATCGATGTTATAAATTCATTACATATAAATGTCATGGCTACAAACTGTCAAACGTCAGATATAATTTTTATTTTTAAAATTAAAATTGCATTTGACAAATTTTCGGATTCTAAAACTAGTTGCTACACTAACGACAGTCCGAAAGTAGGAAGGAAAGTGATCGGGCCGAATATTACGGTCCACTGACACTTACATCACGAAATTACAGGGGTTCACAAGAATATTTACGTGCGAGCATTTTCCTCTATTTTCTTATTTTGCTTAGAATGTCAATGTTTTATACTTTCTAATGTTCTTTAAAAGATTGTAATTATTTCCGTCCCAACTTTATTACTTTGGAGATAATTCATTTTATTTTTCCCTATGCAATTAAGAGTAAAATTAGATTAATGTGATAAAAATTATGATAGTTAATGTGGTTATATGCGCGTTAAATAATTACAATTATAAAGAGGCATCATATATTTGGATATTTTGTAATGGAATAAAATTGAAAAAATTTTTTAAATATTAGAAATAATGAGAATCTTATTTTTATTTATTATTTATTATTTTTTATTTATTATTTTTATTTATTATTTATTATTTTGTTATTTTTTTAACAATTATTTCAGGATGAAGAGCATTCAACGTATCTTCAAAGATATCAAATTGCACCGATTGTTTTTGGATCTATCTGTTCTGTCAGCAAAGATAAGCTTGGCGATGATAATGGCAACTTTCAGAATGATTGTACCGCGTTCCATGAAACGTTTACTAGGAGAAACCGTTCTAGTAAGTTTCGCTTTTCAAACCGAGCAGAAATGATTGCAATGAAAGATAGATGCAGAAATGTCTTTATGCAATATACATATATGGAAATATTTTTCAAAAAATAAAATTAGATTACTGGAGCTGGTCATGGTATCGGCCGTGAGTTAGCCATTCAATTGTCGTCTATGGGTTGTATAATAGTTTGTTGGGATAATGATGTTGATAACAATCGATCAACGATGAGAGAAGTGTCGAAAAATGGTGGAGAAGTATATATTTAAATACATATATTTTAATTATTTAATATTATATAATCAATTATAATATAATTATATAATAAAAATATCACATTATATTAATAATTAAATATTATATTAAATTAAATTATATTATATTAAATTAAATTATAAATTAAATTATATTATATTATATTAAATAATTAACATAATTTAACTAACATAATATTATGTTAAATAGTACGATATTTTCTTTGGAGTTCTACTTCATTATATGCTATATTTTTATTTTTAAATTTATTATTTTTTATAGAAAAAAAAACAATGTATTATACGATTTTTAATGAAGCCAAACTAAGCTATCGAGAATCTCTTAGGTTTACGGTTTTTTGGTTGACGTCTCAAAGAGATTGGAAGTACGAGAGACAGTGAGGTTGATGAGAAAAATCGGCGTGCCGGATGTGACAATACTCATTAATAATGCGGCTGTGTTATATCATAAGCCATATCTGAGTTTTGATCCGGATGACGTAGAGAAAACATTTAACGTTAATGTGCTTTCAAACTTTTGGGTGTGCATTTATCTTTTAATAACGATTTATTTACAATCTCTCTTCAAGTTTAATCAATCTAAACATCATTTCTGTTTGTATTTTTAAATAATTAAAGCAGTACATATTTTCGTTCCTAAAAATTAATAAAAGTCTTTCTTTTCCTAAGATGTTTCATAATGATTCTTATTTCAAGCAGACGATAGAGGCATTTCTGCCTCTGATGCTGCAGAAAAATAGCGGTCATATAGTAGCGATAAGTAGCATGTGCGGTATCTACGGGGTGTCGCAAAAAGTGGCATATTGCTCATCAAAGTTCGCCGTGAGAGGTATTTCGCGTATGATAATTCGTTTGCGGTATAATATCGTTTTCCGCGGATTCAATTTTCTTAGGCCTTATGGAAGCCTTACACGAGGAAGTGCGGTTAGACGAAAGAAAATCCAACATTCATTTCACGACGATTTATCCGTTTTACGTGGACACAGGTTTAGCGAAGGATCCTAAATACAGGTGAAAACACATTTTTAAATCATTGATAATAATAAACGCTACGTAAGATGTTTCAGCGGAAGATGTACGTATTAGAAATGTGATACGACGCAATTGCAATATTTCATTTATTGCACCACACGTTGTACTCATCGTGTTATTAATTGATCGAATACTTTCTAATGAAGGCAGACAGTATCTGTTTTCGTGTCGATGCTTCCGCATCGCGTTTATGTCGATCCATAAACGCGATAATTTGCGCGCGAGTTGTACTTGGGAGCCGAATCGCTTTATCCATCTTAATATAGCGTAATTGCGTGAGATATAATTAATTAGCGCACGCTAGTGAAACCGAATGTCGACGAAATAAAACAAGGAATTATGTATTACTTCTATGTTTCACTATATCTGACAATTTTTATTAGCTTTTGTTCTTTTAGAAATTGAAATTGAAATTTTTAAGGAAATACTTCATGTTACTTTTAATGGAATTTTATTATATTTATAATTTTACAGAGAAAAAAAACTTGTGTAAAACAAAAATATTTTGTACTTGTTGACTCAAATTTTATATTACATAATATCAAATTATGATGGTGGATGGAAGGATCGTAGAATGGAATATAGTAGGATAGAATATAGATGGTTACATAACGATACCGATTTTCGTAATTTTTCTTTGATTACTTCGAGCGTGAAGTTGACAAGGAAATTGCTATATACAGAGTAGTCCTCTTAATAAATATTTGGACATATATGTAACTTATATTTTTTTGTTACCTGCTATTTTATTTTTACTGTTATCTGTTTTTACTAATATCTGTTATCTGTTTTTACTAATGTCTATTTGTGTCTGTTACGTTGAATTATTTCTGTTTTCTGCTTATCATAACAATTAGAAAGCAATTTTAATATAGAATTAATTGCAGATTTCCTTACATTTTCGGCGTCGTAACGCCAGAATATGCTGCCCGAGAGATAATTAAAGCGATTCAAAGAAATTACACAGAATATTCAATACCGCGATGTCTTCTTTCTTTGAATGCGATTAACAGGTACGAATCAAAAATCATATCAAATGTATCAAAAATAATTTTTTTTCATGCTCATTGTTTTCTATAATTATTTAAAAATGATATTTTTTTATTATAACTTTACAATTATTTTATAAATAATTACTTCTAAAAGAAGTTCTATATGATGAAGAAGTTCTATACTTTTTAAATTTTGTTTTATTTTCAGGATTGTTCCAGAGAGCGTAATGCGCTTGATACTAGATTTCTTAGCGGATGTCGATCGAAAACGAAGAGAAAAAGATGTAATGAATTTGTAGTTAAACTTAGAATAAGCTTAGCATGACAGAATTGTGCACAATGAAAATGCTTATATTTATTTATTAGATATAAACTTTAGGCAAACATTAAAATAAGATGAATTTTATAGAGTAATAATATTTTATAGAGTATTAATTTAGTAATAATTAGATTGATAAATATTTATAATAAAATTTATTTTTTATTTTTTATTATATACGTTATATATACGTTACTTTTTACTTTAGTCTTAAATTTGTTTAATGCGACTTGATATTTCTGTAAAAACTTTTTGCAAATTATAATTATTATATATCTTATAAAATAGATTACATATCTCTTGATAAATTGATGATTTTCAATAATAAACATTTTTTATTTTTTTCTCACGATGTAATATAAATAGAGTGTCATGGATAATAAAAAGATCATTGACCGATGTGGAATATTAGAAGAAATAGCTCTTATAGAAAGTAAACCAGATATATCAAATGCGCGGTCAGAGATACGTCATTATCGTCGACTTGCTGGATTGTGTAATTAATAATGTTCGATCATGCAGTACTCGCCGCTAAACGAATCACCATTTTTCTGTCGATTTTCAGCGGGGTTGCGCTTACCGTGTAATAAATTACATTGCCGAGTGTTCTATCTCTATTTCACTTCCGCGTTATTACATTTTCCATTGCAAATTTCTCACCTCCTATATAATTTTACGCTATCTAATTACATGTCATTTAGTGAATGGATTATAAATTTTTATTCGACTAACTATGCGTGAAGTAAAATAAAATTAATGAGGATTTTCTTTTTCTTTATCTTACATGAATATTTAATTTCTTATAATTCTCAGTATTGACGTAATACACGTATAAAGCATAATGTACTTTTTGTTCTGATACTGTGTTTTTTAACGCCAATTAAAATATAATGATAAACAGTATGTAAGAAGTAACATGTGTAAAAAACAATGAGCGAACCTTTTTTCAGATTTCACAATTTTTTTACATTTTTTATCAAATATCATATTAAATATTTGTATATATTATTTTTATTATTATAATTCTATAAAAAATAGATTCTTTGAATATATTAATATGAATTAAACGGAGACAAAGGTGTAATGAATTTGTAATTAGATTTATTAAAACATAAATGAAAGAGGCATTACAACGAAGCGTTACAATGAGGCATAAATATGATATTATGTAACATTTCGTATGATTGAGTTTCACTATAATAACCATAATTTGTCGTAAGCTTATACAGCGCACCGAAAGATTACAAAAACATTGCATAAAATTATGTTCACATTGAATCATTCGTAATATTGCATAGAAATTGCGAAATGCAACAATACTTCAAGCTTGCAACAATTGTTCGCCCTTATGAATATTACAATGTAAAAAAATTACAGTAATGTTACGGTGCAATATATATTTGTAATATTGAAACGCGGTTTGTTATAAATGCAGAACGCTTTAAATTTAATAAATAACTTTAAAAATGTAAAAAAAAAGATAAGGAAAACTTCTAGTATTTTTTATTAAACGTTTCTTATTAAATGTTTACCTTGATAATCTAAAAATAATTATCTTACATTCGATAGTAAGAATACTTTAATACAGGCAATAAATGGATTATTCTCCATTTGTCCGTCTAATTTCAAATAACCCCAACAAGGAATTTAGATCATTAAACAAATTGCTTTAAATTAAAGTTTATCAGAAATAAACTAACAAAAGAAAAGAAATATACCTTGGATTATGTTAATATCAATCTTTTATAAGCTTTATATCCATTTTATGATGAAAATTTGAATATGAATTAGTTAAATTTGATGTCATCGCGTAGCAGAAAGCGAAGAAATCATACACTATTATGCGTTTTCGCTATTTTAAAACGTTGCTGCAACATTGCAGCAATGTTACTGTAAGCTTCTTTACTGTATGAGCAGGTAAGCCCTCAGAGAGGAACAGACGCAGATTTTAATAGCTCGCTAGTCAATAACAGTCGTAAAGTTCCGAGAGTTTTCAAATAAATCATTTTTTTCTAACATATTATAATTTTAATAGGAGAATAAAGTCCGTCATGTGCAATTAATAACACATGATAACAGATGATGAAGCCTTCTAAGAAATATGGAGATTAGCCTTGAAATGTTTATTTCGTTATACTTATTATGCTTTAATGCATTATCATCGCGTTTCATTAGTAGTATTAAAAAAAAATATATATATATATATATATGTTTGATTGAAAGATAGAATTTGATCGCACATTAAAAATTAAGAATTATATATATAAAGAATTTTATACAGATGCATAGTATTTTGACTTAAATATATAAATTTAAAATTAAATATAAAATATAATAATATAATATAATTAAAATAATAATAATATATAACAATATATAATATATAATAATAATAATAATATAATTAAATATAAAAATATAAAATAAAATCAGTATAAAAAAATTATAATTTATATTATAATTATAATTATTATAATTTATATTTTAATTATAATTATTATAATTTATATTCTAAAAAAAAATTTAAATATATTTTAATTTGAAAAAGTTTAAAGATATTAACTAACAAGTTGGACGCACTTTATGTTGATTTTATGAAAGACAAGAAACACAAAAGCTATTTTAGTATGCACGACTCGAGAATAGCCTTGACTTTACATGGTAGAAGAAACCGGATTAAAGAACAGTTAAAGATTCTTCACAATTGATTTATTCATCTTCCACTACCCAGAAAAACATTCCATAGCACAAAAAGACATTTTAAAAAATGGCAAGACGATTTCAAATTTTTAAACCATTCGTGGATATATGTAGCTTAAATATAAATTCAAACAATGAATGTTATATTTCCCAATAAAAAAATCGAGATTGCTTAATTTAGAGTCATTTTGTACTAGTACAGTCATGTTTATCGCATAATTAGTATCAGAGAAAACGTGTAATTAATACTGCCATAATATTATGCAACTATTCTTATTTCCGTTAATATTTCAACATATTATTGAAGCAATACAAAGTTAAGGCAACACTTTTTGTTCTGTAGGAAGAGCTCATCTTTTATAGAGCCTGTTGTAAAATTAAATACTGCGATTAGATGAAAAAATGCTGATAATATAATAAATTTATATACAAATTTGTAAATTAAAAAATTGTAAATTAAAAAATAAGTTACTTGCTTTGTATATAAATATAATATTATCGAATGCTATCGAAATTTTTCTCTGCATCTGTGCATTGAAAATAATATATACAATTAAATTCTACGTATGTGCAATTGTATGATGATAGTTGATTTTGTATAATCCTCTATAATTTTTGTAATTTTCTTCGACATAAATACATCGATTATATACTAAAACATCAGAAATTTATTTAAACACCATGTGTTTAGAATGACTGATTAATTATCGCTTTAGGATGTGATTAAACGTGATTTCCTTTGTAATAGAAAAAAAGTTGTTTACGTATATATTTAAAATCATTCCGATTTTTCGTAAACAGTATTTTCAAGAATTTTTTTGTTTAAAAATTAAATTTTTTTTGTCTGAGCAACGGAAGTAAAAGCTTTATATCTATAATATATATATCACTCAAATTTTTAGGAATCAGCATATGATGAATTTTTTTTATCAAGCTAAAGATATCCTTAATTAAAGCGATTTTTATTTTGACGGAGACCGAAACCAAAATTAATAAAATAAGTTGCATTTCATTATGATCGACAGATGAACACGTCAGCAAGTAATGTTACCAAGATTCAGGTTCGCACGTCACATACACTCGAGCAAAGTAGAAAACGAAGAAGTAGATGACGAATAAGACGTTGACCTTGCCTACACACTCGATTGCTGGTACGTTGTTTCGTTATAATGTTTCGTTCAGTCAAGTTCAAGCGAGTCTAGCGTTCTGACCGTCGTCGTCATCATCATTATATTTATTATTACGGCGGAATAGTTGCTCCCACGCGTTCCCTACTATTCACGAAACCGTCGAAGAACCTGAAAATCTAGCGTGATCCAGTGATCTATACGCGTCCGGCACGGTAACGTTTCGCTCCAAGAGTGCATTTCTTCTATCCAACTTTTCAACGTGTTCTGCTATACACGCATGTATTTTTGTGTATAACGAATTTTGAGTATTCATTCAAACAAGTGTATCAAGATAGTTATACTGCATGCGTATCTTCAGTGACATTCGTTGAGTTTTCAAATTTGATTTGTGTTAAAGGTAAGAGATTTAAAGTATCTTGCATTTTAGTATCTTTATTCTTTCTCAATTTTTAAAGTATACTTTTCATTGTTTTTTTTTTAAATGTAATATACATGTCGTTTTTCTATTTTAATTTTCTTGCTTTTCTCAAATGTGTTTTTAGTCAGTGTTTTTATTGAAATTTCATTGAAAGGTAAGAGACGAGTTTCATGCAAACTTAGAAATTCACATGTCGTAGTTTATTTATTTAAATGATGTATTACAAAAGTGAAATTTTCTTTTATAAAGTTTATTCAAAATAACGCAGGCAACTTGAAGATGTGGATCTTACTGAAAAATTTAATTATCTAAGCAAAACATTTGATTCTTTTGATAGTCTTTCTGTGTCTATTGCATACGACTGCATTCCTGCTGAAAACAAAATAAAATTATGATTCAATTAAAATTACGATAAAGATATTTAATAATTGTTATAATTTTTGTTTCAACTGTTGAATGAAAAAAAAATATTGGAGCTATGATTAAATTATGGTTTCTCGATTTTAATTTTTCTTAGTCTTTGTTTATTTAAATTATTATGACAAAACTAAAAAAAAAGAATAATTAGTTAAAAAAAATGTTTTCATTGAAAGAAGAATTAATCAATGCGAATTTTAGTTTTGTTCAAGGTTTAAGATATTCAAGGTGTTTACATTCACTATTGCTTAAATTATTTTCCTTAAAGTATCCTCGTTAAAATTTTTTAGATTCTTTCTATATCGCAAAAAATGTATATCTTCATATAAAATTTGCATACTTTATTATGTATATTTTCATATCTTACTTACATTAAAAACCGATATTTTAATAAATTTTAAATTTGCAATAACTTTGTGTTACTTAAATTCGTGCAACTTCTTATTTTATCTTTATCCACGAATTTTAAATTACAAATATTAACAATATAGAATATTTTTTTAAAAATTACAAAAAATAAAATTGAGAGAAAACGTAATTAATATATTGCAAAATTTTCATGAGTTTTAACATATGTCTTGACCTTGATCCGATTTTATATTGATATATACACATATATTATAAATGAAGTTTTTTATTAGATGAATAAAGAATTTTTTCACAATTTAAAAAAAAATTAAATTTAAATATATAAAGTAATTAAACGTAATTCAAATAGATATTTAATTTAATAAATAATAAATATTTATTAAATTAACACTTAACAACTTCTTATTAGAATATAAGCAACTGTAGAAAAGTGCTAATCTACAAAATTGAACAATCTTATTGTATATTATCTATTCTATATTATCTAACTATCTAGTGAAATTTTGCATATTTTTCGGAGATAATAGAGTTTTTATTTATCGGGAATGTAACAATAATAATAAAAAAGTTGGTTTTAGAAAATTCATACTATTACTATTCATTTATTACTATAAATCGGTGCTTCAAATAAAAAAACAATAAAAAACAGAATGATAAAAATATATTCTTATTTCTAATGATGTATTTTCTGACACAGGAAATAATTATTAATGGCTTCAAGATGTCACTTTTTCGCAATTTGTTTAACATAACTTTCATCGAACGCTACTAATGCGTTACTTATGCAATCAATGTAACACATATTTATTATCAGCTATTCCATATGTACATTTTTGAGATAAATTTAAAGTATAGACTGCATATATTTTTTATCAGATTCTATTTGTTTTAAGCATAATGTAATTTTTCGTAATTTTTAAAACTTTTTAGTAATTTATTAAAAAATAATTGTAATAATATAATTATAATTAGTATAATTAATATAATTTTATATTTATATATAAATATGCACAATAAGTAGTATAATTTTATATTTATATATAAACTTATATATATATATATATATATATATATATTCAATAATTTTACAATAATATAGTAATTAAACGATTATAATTTTTACATAAGTTGCGATAATAAATATAAAGGTATTCGTTATATATTTATTAAATACATTACGAATATATCACGTGTCAATTTTTATGATCTTATCTCAAGGATACAAGAAAATCTCGGTGCGACTATGAAATACATTAAAAAAATATAGAAGTTCACCTTGAGTTGCCCCTTAAATACTAGTTCATTACTAATTTCATCGGAATTGCAGATATTGTCGGTCAAAATAGAATGTAGATATCAATATTTTTCTATTTTTTCTAGTTTTTTTTTAGAATATCTCTTACAGATCAGATTATAGATTACGATTGTATGTATGTATATGAAACTTTAATGCTATGACGTAAGAGATCATAATGCGATGCTGCACAATTATACTTTAATGCATTACAAGATATGATCGTCTGTCAATCACTGCACATAAATCAAATTTTCTCTTTTTCAATCTCAATCAAAATATTATAATATAATTTCGATAATATAATTTCTGTAAAAAGAGTGAAATCTCTTTGTACTTGTATCTCGTTAAATTTTTTTATCAGTATTGTATGCAGCAATTATTAATATTTCGTGAAAGTGACCGATTGCAATTGAATTCTTTTCTTTAATCGTATTATTATTATTGTTAGTTTCGGTAAACAAAATAATTTATTAATCTTAATTTATTTATCACGCATCATTTCTTGTTAATCGATCATTTTTCATAAAAGGATATAATTATTTATACTTCAAACTGTAGTTTCTAATTGGCCTCATGCACAGCAATCATTAAATCTTATAAGGATTTGATTGCGGTAAGTGTAATCGCATGAATCCAACTACTTTTTGCCACATTCATTTTGATGGAAAGCAAAGCATTCGAGGAATGTGCACGTTATGTAACGAGAAAAATAATGTTTATCTACATTCTATTTTATTTTATTCATATCTAGTATTGCACTTGCACGTGCATTACTACCCACACAGCACAGAATATTACAGTAATATTACAATATTCTGTGCTATATGGGTATTGTACTATGTTCGCTTCAATTTTCGTGTTTTTATGTTGCACAATATTCCACTTACTGACCAGTTATATTCAATACTTTTTTAATTCGTTGTGCATAGGCAGGACAATAGCTTAAACTTATTCAAGAATATAAATGAGCAAACTTACATTTTAAATCTTTCGATTATATTCGCTTTATATCTTTTAATTTATTTTCGTAGGCTATTGATTATGCTATGAGAGCTTTCAACATATTGCAAATTTTGATTGCACAAGATATTTTTTATAGTATTACTAATAGGCAATTTATGTAATGAAATAAATAGCCATGTAATATATAAAACCTATAAATTACTTACAAACGTTGCAAGTATATATTTTTCAATGACAAAGCCACATTTTTCACTTTTAAAAATAAGGTGACTAGGTTTTGAGCAAGTTTATTTCGATTAATTTATTTAGTGTTGTGTAACGTCGATATCAGAATTTAAATGCATTGAACCGTATCCTCTCGAGTTTCTCGTCTATATTTTTCTATATCGAATTGAAACAGATCAAATTAATGGATATAAACAAAATAATCTTTAATAGAATTTTTTACGATGAACTCGGATATGAAATTGACGTAATGCAAATATTATAATGTAATTAAATTAATTTAATATAAATTACTGTTGAAAGACTTTCTTAAAATTTCTAAATTAAATTAGCCTGATTGTAACATTCTCTATGAATAATTTAACATAAATTACCATTAAAAAATTTAATAAAACTTGCAAATTAGGCAGTAGGTTGAAATATTTTTTTTGTGCTAATCAATTACAGAGCTATGGTAACTGCTACTTCAGTCATTTCGAAAGCAATATTATTTTTGTTCTCCTAGGTCTTTGGTTATCGAGTTCTAACCCAACTATATTTTATATTTAACAGAAAAAGGAGCAAGATGATATTTTTACGGTTTGTCAAATCACAGGATTGCAAGACTTTGAATTTTCTTTGAAGTCATACGTACACGCATTGCTGTCAATTCTATAGCAGAATGTTTATCAAAAATCATAAAAATTTACATATTAAATCTAATTATCGATTAAAATTTTCTACATTATAAATATTTTGATTATAAAAAAATATAATATATATTTATGAAATAATGTATATTACATAAGTATAATTATATGTGAACTTTTTAATTTGACTATCAATGATTTTTAAGATAGAATTAGATAGAATTTGAACTAATTTATAATTTATTAAATTTATTTTATTTATATTACAATTATGATTGCAATACGTTTAAGAAGAGATGAAAATGTTTCTTTTTATTTGAAATTAATTCATTAAATTATAAAATATAAAATAAGTCCTAATTATTTATCTAAATATAATATATATGTGTATGTCTTATTTTATTATTATTCTGTTATTATTATATTTAATCAGCTTGTAAATTTGTAATTTTATTTCTTTTTTTGCGCAGCAAAAACGTTAATACTATTAAATCTTAGTTTACATGAATAAATAATCCCAAAATAGATATCAAATAATAATAATCAAGTAATAGATCCTATTTTAACCGAAAATAAAGTTTAAAGTGTTATGTAACAAACCAACAAGTTCTTTTTTTTTATTTTGTTGTATATTACAGCTAGTTCTGACATTTATTCATCATATCAGTTTTTATAACAGTAGTTTAGAGGTAAATTAATTGGACATTATTACAAATTAGTTTCAAAATATCATAAATTATTATATATTTTCAAATTTGCCCGATTAATTACATAATTTTTTTTTAAACACTAATGATGATTACAAATTAAATTCAAGGAAAATAATTTCATAAATAATAAATTATATATATATATTGTTGCGTCCCCGTGTTCCTTTCCTGCGGATAACTTGGACACCCGTGACGTTCGGCTGAAGATCGCGTTGCTAAGAAGTTGTTGACAGTTGCGGCTGTCATCTGAGTCGGGAAATAGCTGTCAAGCTATCCGGACGCGTTTTACATACGAGCCGTTCCGTTGTGTTATTATTCTTTGTGTTCTGTGTTATTGTGTTGCCTATTAAAGTTCCCGTGTATCTTTAAAAGTGTTCGTTCATTTCCCGCGACTCACGACGGCCGATTTCTTTAGCGCGCGCCCTTCGATATATATCGAAGTCCTCGCCTCGAGCGCAACATTTATATATATATATATATATATGTATGTATTTATTTGTATATGCTATTTTTACAATTTTTTAACGTGAATTATTAGCAACTAGCATTTCCAAAAAAAAAATAATTTTGTTAATATTTTTAAATTCTCTTTCTTTTTCTTTCTTTCTTTTTCTTTTTTTTTCTTTTTCATATGATAAATAAAAGGATAAGTAGATTAACATTTATCGAAAAATATCATTAAAAAATCATTAAATTCTGCTTTGAAATATAAGTTTCATAGCCAAATTGAGATTTTGCAAATTTGCTGAATGATTAACTGTAACAAAATCCTTGAGGTACAGCAAAATTAGAGACAATATGTTGAGATATATGGCAAATGTAACCTTTTAAGTTACTTAAAAAAACATTCTTGCAACGATTTCTAATATTCTAACCAATCTTTATTCGATTATTTTGCTTTCACGCTTCGATGCGATGATCATAAATCATAAATCTTTTGCATTGGGTGCTTGCTTGCTCTTAAAGCACTATATCCTTTATTACACGTCGTATACCATACAGGAGTTTACATATTATATAACCACTTGTTCATATCGTGTTAATACTTTCTCAGGATAAGACATCGATTTCAACAGAGTGCAAGCATAATCTCCTAGTAATTAGGAAAATGATACTTTTATAAAAAATCTTACGAAATCTTTATAAGTGCAGAAAAAAATTGGAAAATGCACTGATTAGTAATTATATTGAGAAACAATTATTACGCAATTATTAATAATATAATTGCTATGGAATATATAGCCATTTCTCTCGTAATTATTTTGATTCTGTGTCTCTCAGCGTCGGATTTAGGGGGAGGGGGGCAACAGCAGCTGAAGCCCAGGGATCTCAGCAAGAGAGAAGCCTCCACAACACAAATTTTTGAATAAAATTTCCTATCGAATGGTATACAACACTTACAAGGTCTATGTATATTGCTTGACCTTGTTATTTCGCAATAAATTATTTAACAACGTAACAATTATTAAACAACGTAAAAATTTTTATTTGATTTTGGTTCAAAAATGGTTAAAAATCTCCTTCGTTACCCCAAGGCTTCCACATCTTTAAATCCGGCTCTGATTAAATATAAGAACAGATTGTATAAATACCGGCTTTATAGCCTGCATAGCTCTCCGATTCATTAGAGTACTCAAACCACCTCACCCGGCCTTCGTTAAGGTAGAGATACCATCGAGGAGGTACAATTTTTATTATTAATATTATATTTAAATACATTATTTCATATTATATGATAAAGAAAGTATATAATATATAATATGCAATTTATTAATGAATAACATATAATAATATAGAATTCTCTCTTCTAGAATTCTCTATTATCTATAAAATTACTATTAAATTTTTTTCAAAGTATAAAGACAATAATAATAATAATAATAATAATAATAATAGAAACATTTTATGAGAAAAGAAGAAACTTTTCCTATAAAATATACTATTTAATTGATTTCAATTGATTTTAATTGATTCGACTTTAAAAAATCAGTCATTAACTCATTGTTAAAATCATTGCTGTCAGGAACTGTCTAGAAAATCCGGGTTTAATTTCAATTGTGTAACGGAAACTCCTAATTTTCAACGAGACATCGAACTAGACATCGTAGATGGATCCTATAAGAATCGACAAGAAATGATTTTATCACAATAAATGACTATTTTAATTCTTCTTTTTTCAACAGAAGAATACAAACTATGTACATTCGTTAATGTTTATCCGACACAATATACAACGATAAAGCTCCTTTTTATTGAGATAATGATCGTGCAAACAAAAGAATAAAAAAATGTACGATACAACTTATTGAATTAACAAATACTTAATTTTAACACGGAATTTGCGAATATATTTAATTCATATCAAATCTTGAATTTTTCAATAATTTTATCAACTCGCGATTTTACAATATTGAACAGACGTTAAATTTCATGAACGAAAAACTAATACTGAATTGTTGGCTTAATTAAATCTTCACATACATTATCAAATCTTTATATACACTGTTTTTAATTATTTTTATATTATACATTAAATTAATTGACAAGATAAATAGAATCACGGAATTTGAAAATAAAAATTTTCCTTATATTTATTGACTTTAGTAAAAAATAGACTGTTAAATATAAGAATAATTTGAAAACAAAAACTTTGAAAGAATATCAAATATATTAATTTAACAAATGTTATTGTATCCTTTCAGTTTCGTGTAACTTAGCATTTACAATATTTACAATATTTTCATATTTACATTATCATTTACATATTTACATTTTTTTTACATTTACAATATTTATGTATATGTATGTATATGTATGCTTATTATGATAACAATATATTATTACATATTGTAAGATTACAATATTATTACACATTACAATATATATATATATATATATATATATATTTATATATTATATATATATATATATATATATATATATATATATATATATTGTAATGTGCAATATATAAATTATAATAAATTATAATTTAGATTCACAATATAAATTGATGCTATCAATATCAAATAATTCGATATATTTAACGTTGCGAGTAATTTGAAAAATGTTTCAAAATAATAATAAAAATGCATTTTGATATTATTAAATTAATTATATAATGATGATATTTTATCAATTTAAATAAACTAAAAATTTTAAAAATCTAAGAAATTATTCATATTCTAATATAATTTAGTTTTATTTAATATTACCGAAATTATTAGATATTAACAACATTTACATCTGAATTTAACATTATGTAAAATTTTTTATAAAAACAATTTACAATATAGTTAACAATATAATTTATACAATGTAAAAAAGAACGTAATTTATATAATATAATCATTATTAAACCTTCACATTACATATAATTCGCATTATATATGCAATGTAAATATTTTTAAAAATCAAGAATGATGTCGAATATTTACATTAATCTTGATTGTACAGCTTTGTAAAAATGATATATAATTTTTTTGATGTTACGTCGCAACTTTTAATTTTAATATTCTATAAGAAAAGCCTTATAGTATATTAAAATTAAATATAATAAATTATAATATAATAAAGTTATAATAAATAGATAATCCTACTATATAAAATATTATATCTTAACAATCCTAATCATCTTAAACAATTTTGGAGATCCTAACAACCCTAGTAATCTTAACAATCTTAATGATCATAACAACCTTAATGATCCTACCTAACAATCTACTAAGGGATCCTAACAACTTTAACGATCATAATAATTTCAATGATCCTAACAGCCTTAATTGCTCTGCAAATTAAACCAGCGGAAATATGCGATTTTTTAAGATTTGGGGAATATGCCCTAATTAGAATTTTATTACATGAACGCAGTGTTTCTTTATTTTTCGCGAGTTTCTGAGTTTATTTTTATATTATTTATTTTATTATTTTTTATGCGTACCCGTTTATTTTATTCATTTAATTTACGCGTTTATTATGTGCAATTGCACGTTTTTAGATTAACTTACTTTTCGAATATCCAGGCATTTAGCTATTTTTAGCCAAGGATGAAGTAACTTTGATCTGTACCATAGGTTAATGAAGGAGAAAAACTCCTTCCGTTGCCGACTACTTATTTTCACCGGTACATGAGCATAATTATACGCTCATTTACAATCATAATATTATGACCGTTTGTTATCGTTTTAATATAACTCTGCTTTAATTAATATAATACTATATAGTGTCAAGTTAATCAAAATTAAATGATGGCAATTTTTACAATATATAATATTATTTATAATAAAATTTATAATAAAGATTTATGATAAAATAAATTAATTCCACATTATTTATACATTTTCTATTATATTTTCACTCTATAGTATCATTCATTGATCTTTTTAAACATTACATATGGTTCAATAGATTGATAACTTACTTAGATTTATATTAATTAAAGCAAAGTTTTTTAATATGTTACAACTACATAAAAATGATGGACTATAAAAAATTAAAATAATGTCAGTATGCATTATAAAAATAAATTATTATATAATATTAAAAAATAAAATTACTAGTATGTTCTTTATGTTTTGTATTTATGTATATTATTTATTTTAAATAAAATAAATAATTTATTATAATGTAAAAATTAATAAAAAAATGAAATTTTCCTTTCATTAATATTTCAATTTTGCATTTTTAATAAACTTTAATGTATATTAAAAAAATCTTTAAAAAATTATATGATTTAATTTGTTCTAGTCCATCCATTTTAAGGTAACAGACCTACAATCTACAATCTACAATCTACATCTACAAGCTCTACAAATCCGTTACCTTAAAAATAAATAAAAGTTTTTCACTCACCGACACTGATGCGCAACAGCGGAGTTGTCAATATTGAAGCTACGTTGTCTGTAACATACAAATATAAAATTCATATAATTAGCAGCTCTTAAAATAATTAATCTTCCATTATATTTAATTATTATTGTACGCACCGAATTTTATATGCGATATGTACAATAATAATAAACAAATAAATAAATATGTAATAATTTTTTAAATTCTAAAAAACCTATTTTTTAAATAGAAAGTTTTAGGATTATTTACATAACCTTTTTTCTTTGAATCTTTCTTGTTTCATCATTTAAATAAATGACTCAAATTAATACGTGTACGCAATATAATAATTAATATAAATAAATAGTACTCACCATCAGGTTGTTCCGCCGATGCAGGATGCCTTTCCTAGGCCTGCGCCTCCTCTCAGATCATCAGGATTGTTAGATTGATCTATAACAAATACAAGATTTAAATTGTAATAACATCCAAATAATTAATATTTCAAAAGTTATTACACGTATTGAATTTTACATTTGATACATATAATAATAGCAAATTAATAAAATAATTCTATACATTTTGAAAAAAAAAACATTACTAATAATTCTCTAAATTACTTTATAAAAGCTTATATATAACTAATTTTATAAGATTATAGATTTTATATCAAAATCTCTTTCTTCAAAATTCTCTCTTATTTAAATTATATAAATAAAAAATCAAATTACGCGATTAATTGTTTAATTTAAATTATAATAAATATATTTAATATTTAATATACAATTACAAATAAATAAATTACTTACCAGAAGGTTGCTCCGCCAGAGCCCGATGCCTTTCCTAGGCTTCCTTCTCCTCTTAGTCTTGGACGCGCGATACTTTACGGCACTCCCGCACTCACGAGCGATATTTTTATCGCTATTTTCGCACTTTTACGCGCGATACTAAGCGCTTCCCGCACTATTTCGGTACGATAAAAAATTTTCTATTTAGTCGCGCGATGTATATACTTAATATGTATATACTTTAAACGACACTCCCGGTTTTGATACGAAGTTCAACGCGGAAACGCGAAAACGCGAAAACGCGGTAACGAGACGTCCGCGACACGTTGACGGCACCGACGACGGAAAGTCGACGACGCAATGCGTCCAACGCATCAAATTCGCGTGCACATATTGTGCGACTCGTGGCAATGCTATGCTGGGTACTTAGCTTCCTCTTCAGGCTTCTTGAGATTTATCCTAAATAAAAAATTTAAAATAAACCTCAAGGCTCCATCCAAGTACTGAGCCACCCCACCGCGTCAAGGTGTACCCGTGGGGGGTTGCATTATATAAATTATTTATAATATAATATAATTTATATATATGAAAGAGAAAGAGAGAAATTTATATTATATATAATTTTATATAATTTCTGTGTGGGGTTGATTATATCATTCAATAATCTGATTCATTATAGCGCTTCCGATTTTTACGTCATGTACGAAATAAGTATGTGAGCATTTATTTAAAATAAAATTTTTTTTTTCATTGTAATGTCTACTTATATGTCTACTTATATTATTGAATAAAAGATTAGGTACACGATGATTATTTCCTTTAATAAAGGAAAATTCGAATCTGATTCACAGAAATGTTTGAATAATAAATAACAATGAGAAAATTATATAATAATTATATTGTATATAATATTACATTGTATATATTATATATAATAATTATTATCACAATTGCTGCTCCTTAGATTTGCAACAGCGTTCATATTAATATATAATATATAACTGTTTAATTCTTTTCCTTATTATTTATTTCCGTTCCTATATGCGAAAGATAAAAGCAATCTGGATAAGAAAGCTGTCTAATTGTATATAAAACATACTATCTTAAACTGAATCAATGAAAATTTTTATTGATTAAAAATGTAACACAACGTATCTCTCATTTAAGTAAGCATTGTGTCTTTTTATAACATTTTTTGCGAATTATTTATATAGAACAATAAATGTGTTTTTAAAATCTGCAAATATTTTTTAGAAGATATAGTTAAAATGTTTTAAATATATTTTTTTCTAAATGCAAATCGAAATTATCAATGAATGTATATTTTGTTAATTACAACAATATTTTATAGTTGAAAAACAAAAGAATATATGTATATCTAAACATTTATACAGATGACATTGATTGCTTTAATTGTAATATATGAATAATATATAAAGTGCATCTTCAATAAATCGAGTCTTCTATTGGATTTAAGGATCGAGGATCTATGATTATTGGCTATCAATTGAATCCGCGTGGAGTATTTAGCTCAGCAGTCCTCGCGGATTATTTAGCTCAGGAAAAATTCGGGATGCTGCCGATATATGGAACATCTGACACGAATATTAATTGTTATGCAAAAGTCAAACACAAATTAAATGCAAATACATTCAATTTTAATCTTTTTATATTTTTACAATATTTTAATATTTTTATAAATCTATTTTCTAATAAAATTAAGTATCTAAATTAATTGATTGTAAAATTAATTATTATGCGCAATCAATTTTTTTGCCTTTTAAACAGATATTTAATATTGTAAATTATAATTATCCAATATTATCTTGAACATAAACTTTTAATAAAAATTCAGTCTATTTAAAAATATCTAATTCTTATATATAAAGTATATAATAATTACATTACTATGAAATATTTTATAAAATATTGAACTATCTTGAAATATCAATTAACACGAAAAATATTTTATTATATTATTTGGAATATTTTAAAATAAAAACTGAAATATTTTTTATATATGCGTCATATGTTAGATGATAATTAAGAATAAATTTGAAAAGGTAAGGAAAAAGCAACAGGCAATATGTCTAAAAGTAACATGAATGATAAATAATTTATAAATGACTTACATTTTATATTTCGTTGCTTTGTATGTATTCGATGCTTTTCTCCCTTTTCTCTTTTTTTCATCCTTTACTATTTCTTCGTAGCACTCACATTCACTTCCGAAAATACGAATAATAATAATTAATTATATATGGAACGATCGCGAAACACTTTGCACGACACTCCCGATCGCAGAATAATTACATGAGAAATTTTTTAACATATCGCACTTTTTAACATTTCGTAAGAAACAGAAGACACGAGAAAAGTACTATTTTCGTTCGATATGAAGTTTATATGAAATTTCAAATGCACTACTTATTACAAATGCTTCGTTTTATTAATATTATTAACACGAATTATAAAATCGAAAGATTAATCTAATTGGAAATCATGATAATCGTCCAATTAATAATAAATTCGATAATATACGAAGAGTATCGTTTCGCACCACTATCTTGCTCCAATATTACCGTGTGAATGATACCAAGACCGCGGAATGTAAACATTAGCGCGCTATTGTGTATGTCAAGATCGTCAAGGCCAAACATTGTATTATTGTCTGTTCGAAATATTTTACGTACTTTGACAAATATATACGAAATTATAAAATCAAAAAATTAATTTAATTGAAAATCATAATAATCGTTCAATTAATAATAAATTCGATAATATACGAAAAGAATCGTTTCGCTTCATTATCTTGCTCGAGTGTCGCCGTGTGAATGATATCAAGGAATGTAAAGATTAACGCGCTATTGTATACGTCGTCAAGGCTAAACATTGTGTTATTGTCTGTTCGAAATATTAAAGTATAGAAATTTAGATTTTAAATGATATAGATTAATTATATAATTATTTATTGAAGGATCGTTTTCATTATGTTAAATATATATTTATATTTATGACCGATTTTTACGTCATGTACGAAATAAGTATGTAAGCATTTAGTTAAAATAAATTTTTTTTTTCATTGTAATGTCTACTTATATGAATATTATTGAATAAAAGATTAGGTACACGATGATCATTTTTTTTAATAAAGGAAAATTGGAATCTGATTCACAGAGATGTTTGAATAATAAATAACAATGAGAAAATTATATAATAATTATATTGTATATAATATTATAGTGTATATATCATATATAATAATTATTATCACAATTGCTGCTCCTTAGATTTGCAACAGCGTTCATATTAATATATTATATAATATGATCATTTTACTGCACGATCTCAATCTGAATTACATTTAAATAATCGAAAAATAGATAAAGAGTCACGAATGATTTATATTTGATCAGAGCCGGATTTAGGGGGGAGGAGGGGGCAATAGGAGCTGAAGCCCAGGGGCCTCCACAATACAAATTTTTGTGTAAAATTTCCTATCGAATGGTATACACTTACAAGGTCTATGTATATTGCTTGACCTTGTTATTTCACAATAAATTATTTAAACAACGTAAAAATTTCTATTTGATTTTGGTTCAAAAATAATTAGGGGTCTCCACCTCTTCGTTGCCCCAGGGTCTCCACATCTTTAAATCCGGTCCTAGTTTCTCTTTCTCTCTCTTTTTCATCAAATTGGTTTATTATGCATGACAATAAAATAAATTTTTATGTGCAGTTGGATAATGCTACCAATTAAGGACGAAGGAATAATCGTAAATTTGAGAAAAGATTCTTCGATCAATATCTGGCTTTATCTCAGCATTGAATTTTTGATTGGCGCTATAATTTCTGGTTTTTTAAGTATTCTTAATACTATAAAATCACTGCTACCAAAGCCACCGAGGAGTCTGGCCGGCGATGTAGTCTTAGTACGCATACTTTTTATCTATATCACACATCTTGAATCACATTTAATATTTCAAATATTTCCCGTTAATTTAAAAGTATCACGTCTGTACAACATAAAATATAGTACATGCAATTTCAATTAGAATTACACAAATACATTTCTATAAAAATGAATATTTCTTTTAAAATCATATATATTAATAATTTAATTAACTATGATTTAATAAATATGTGGAGTAGTATTTTCTTAATAGACAAGTGTTTCCTGTAACAGATTGCTGGTATCTCGTCGACGCTCGGCGAATCCCTCGCCGAGAAATTCATAAAAGGCGGATGTTCCGTGATCTGCATGGATAAGGATCTCAGATACGTTGAAGAGATAATCGCCAGATTGAGATCGCGATGTTGCAGGGTGGAGGGAATCGGACCAAATTACAGGAAACACGAGTTGGAAAATGAAAAACCTATAATAATGGCGTACGAATGCGATCTATTGGATCATAATGCTATCCGTGAGATTGCCAGGAAAATCGAAGACGATGTTGGGGGCATTGATGTCCTGGTGACTTGTGCTGGCCAGCCTAATCAAGATATTTTCGACATGGCTAGCACGACCCTCATGAGCCACTATTGGGTAAATATTGCCAATATGCGGTGTTATTTTTTTAAAAAAAATTTTGAAGCAAATTTTCGCTTTTTTTAAATATCAATTTCGATCAATTTTTTAATTTCTTTTATCATTGCAGACGATGCTAGCATTTTTGCCTTTGATGTTGCGACGCGACAGAGCGTACGTTATCGGAGTTACACCGGTTGCATCCTCTCAGGATGCATACTTGGGTTCGAGAGCAGCAATCGCCGGTGGGTATCACTCATCATAAAAGCAGCTCGTTAAATCGCGCATGGTAAACAATAAACGTTGATTGATTAATGGCGCGATTTATTTATATATGAGACATTTATTATCTGTAGGTCTGATGGAAAGCTTGGGTCAGGAATTGAGCGATTACAGCAGTCACCTCACCTTCCTGGCAGTTTCACCAGTAGCGGGACATGGGTGAGTTTTCTTGTGAAAAAAACATTGGAAAAAAATTGTTGTTTCTCGATGATGACTTTTAACTTATTAATGTTAATTTATCGCAGTTATACGAGGCAAAAAGAGCAACAAGTGGCTGAGGAAGTCGTACAAGCGGTCAGCAGGAATCAGAGCGTTGTCGATGTTAGTTGGTGTTCGAAAATGCTATACAGAATAAGGTAAATGGAGATCTGACTGGATTAAGTAAAGTCTGCATCCATCAGTATATTATATTATTGCAAACTAAATATATTTCAGATAGTACAATTATGTAAATTTCGAAAAATTAAAAATAGTCCTTAAGGATATTTACGCAGTTAAAAATGTACAGTAAAGAGACAATTTTTTTAGAAGAGAATTTTTGTTATAATGAATGTTATTTAATATTATATATATATGTATAAAAGCAAAATTATTAAATATACTTAATAGTTATGTAATTAGAATTAGTAATTAATAAATTTAATATTTAAATTCATGTAGTTAAAATTAGTAATTATTAAATTTAATATTTAAATTCAATGTTACTATCTGATATATTTAAAATAGAGAATTGTATGTTTTATTCATATTTTCACGTTTTTGCTTTATTAATATACGATATTTATATATTATTGAATCGTGTAATTATTTTATAAATTAAAATTGAAGATTATATTTAATTAGTAACAATCATGTCTAACAATCATAATATGTATATTACGATTGTTAGGCTATGGTTAAATGTAATTTTCAATACTCTATATAATTTTTAATTGACTTGTGATCTTGAATTCAGTTGCATGATCCATAGTGGAATAACGACGGTTACACAATGGCTTCACACGCACGGATGCGATTATTCTTTGTAAATTCCGTACTTGCTCATGGAGCGTGAAACATTCCAGTGTCAGCCACCGACATGAGTGTGGGAATTTGTGTTTTCTATCAGCGAATTCGCTCGAGATGGATAGCAAAAAGTTTTAATAGTCGTTCAGAAGACGAGCAGCAAGTATTTTCTCACGACTTGTGTGAATCAGTAAATTTATCCAGATATATTCAAATCAATTAATTGTTCATAAACAAAATAAGAAAGCAAAAAATAAAAAAATTAAAATTAACATTAAAATTAAAAATTAAAAATTAACATTAATTAATATTATAGCATTAATTTATATTATAAAAAATTTTGCAATTTTTTATAATATAAATTAAAAAAAAACGATTTTTTTGTTAATGAAAATAACGTTTTTTAAAATATATATACACCATGTATAGTACTCACATATATGGATCTCATTTCCTTATATATTTGTTTATATTACTTAATAAAGAGGTAAATGAATAAAACATTAATCCTATATACAGTTCTATATATATTCCCAATATAAATATCAATAATCTCAATGAATTCAAAGGCATTCTTATATATTTTTCACAAATTATAAAATATTACAAAATGCAAATTATAGCAAAAGTTGTGGAGGAGAACACTGACAAAGTAAATTTTAATATAAATTTGTTGCATTTTTTATTTGAGATCTCTTCTATTAAAAATAAAAAAATCTCAATTTTTACCCATTTTTGCTAACTCACGTAAAAGCTCGACATCGAATCGGGTAACAATACATCGTAATGACCATTTTCGGAGCATCCGGTGAACAGGAGCCTCGCGGTTTCGTAGTGGATGTTCACGCGGTTGTGGAAAACCAGTTCGAGCTCGTATCTACCGGCGAGTTCGCGATAGATCGAGAGATTCATGCGATGGAGTTTTGTGGCCACTGTACATTCCAGTTCACTGGCGAACGTACCCACTGGATTCATGTAATCGTAGTACTCTTGGCGATCAGAAATATTCCATTCAGCCATCACAAAGGGCCCGTACTCTTGCCAATTATCCCTAATGTGTCGCACGACCTATCAAACGATCCACAGCTTCCTTACATTGTCGTATCAATTATTATATTATAAATCGAATCTCCAACTCTTAACATGTATTTAAAAAGTAATATAGCATTTATTCGATTAATTAAATTGCGTATCTCGTCGCGAAGCGATTCTATTTTTGATTTCGTAACGAATCTTTGCCTTTCATGATATATGCATTCCGAATTATAATTCACATGATCAGATAATATAATATAATGTTTATGTTTGTGTTAATCATGGACTGACCATAGCTCGGAGCGATTGGTGCTCTTCCTCGTTCCGCCATAAAATATAGCTGATTGCCCTAAACATGCAATTGCCATCTCCGTATATCTTTCGCACGCGAAACGTGCCCTCCTTACACCTTAACAGAGCCGTACCTGTAATAAATCCGATGAATATGTATTATACTGATTATATATTTAATTCGAGATGTACAATGCGATATTTTTCAGTTTTTTTTTAATATACTTTATGATATAAATAAACAGAATCGCGAATAATCATATTTAATATATTGTATTAAAATAAAAATGTGTGAACTTTAATAAAAAAATTTTGTTAAATAAATCAATGTAAATTAATTTAGTAAATTAATTTTATTGTGTGAATAAACTTTATGATATAAATAAAACAGAATCGAATAGTTATATTTGACATGGAAATGAAAAATAAAAACATATGTTTTAATAAAAATTGTTCGTTTATGTAAATAAATCAGTTTGATAAATTAATATTAAGTAAACGCTCATGAAACGTTTTGATAAGTGACCTTTTTTAAGAATCTGAGAACGTCTACTTCTACGTTTTCTGCAACTGCACCTCGTTTGATTAATTCGCGTTGAAAAAATTTGTGTTTTAGATTTGCAGATGTGCCATGCAGAATCGTTTTCGCTTGTCCGAGCTTTTCCTTTGGAAAAGTTATTGATAACTTTGGAGTCTCCTCGATCCAATAAACGTTTCGTTTCTTTAAAATTGTGTTTCTTTTCATTCTCGAATAATGTACGACGATGATCGCAATCTTCTAAAAATCACATTGAATAATCTTTTTAGCTTAAATGTGTCATAATATTGTAAATTTATTACATTTAATTTAATAAAAATAAAATAGAATAAAATCTATCTTTATAATATATCAAAATTATTAGAAGCATTAAATATATTTTAGTATAACACATAAATCATCTTTTATATATTAATTTTTATAATTCTTCAATTATCGAGTATTAAATAAATATTTTTTAAAAATAACTTTTTACCGTCTTCGAAGAAACATAAGTAAAAACACGGCAAATAAAGAATTTGTAGTAATTTCGACAGTCTTGACTAGAAGGTTAATTTATCTTGGAAACTTAGAAAATGTTACAGCCGTTATCAATCATGCAGTTAAGAGTATAGCAATTTCTATATTACAATAAAAATAATATTTGAATATTTTTGACATAAATTATACAAAGAGATTAAATACCATATGCACACACGTTTTTTATTTGGACATTATGTAGCATGAATGCAGCGATATATGATATGATTACGATACGATATCGAATGTTACAGATCAGATCTCAGATCTTAGATATGATATCGAATATATAATTACATATTCTTTAATTACATATTCTTTTGTACTTTGTACTAAAAAGAAATGAAATGTAGAAAATATAATAAAAAATAAAATTTGTTTACTCAAAAAAATATATATAAGAACTATAAATATATACGTACATATATTTATTTATTTATATATTAAGCTAATTTATTGCTAATCAGAAAGCATCATTCTGTACTTTCTCTTTCTCAAAGATATTTTGTTTATCGAATTTCTTTTTTAAATAAATATATGACACTTTTTAATAAAGAAATACTCATCCTTCTCCAATATTTATTCTATCATTGATGGAAAATGATTCGTCATAAAAATGTTTCCTATCGATGACAAGAAACTGCAGCGAAGATTCGTTCGATATAAAATATTGCAGTATTTATCTCTCAATAAAATTTTCGCGTACAACGGAAATAATTTTTACGTAAAAATATATTTTTTCAGAGAAAATATTTAAATATCCTACGCGCTTACAAATTTGCATTTACATATTCTAATTTCTTCCTTTCTCAATATATATAAAAATGTCAATGTAAAACAACATATATTAATCTTATAGGCTGGTCGGGAAGACGCTTTGAAACATTCTATACAGTACAAGATATTCTATGAACATCCTAGAATATTTTATGAATATTTTAATATTCTACGTCCTAGAATGTTTATGGAATATCTTGTGCTGTATGAAATCTTTATTCTCATGGAATGTAGAACAAAGATAGAATGATGTTTCAAAACATCCAGAGCGTCTTCCCGACCGCAGCCTTAAATCAAACGCCAAATGACAATGCGCGTCAAGGTGACAGATGACAGGTGACAGGTCGCGCGTCACGTGACTTCTCACAGCTGTGCCTCGCTTCGCGACCGGCGTCAAGATGTCGCGCATGCTAACTACGCGTCCTTCCCCCTCCACTGCCAACGTACCCTCTAACCCCCTCCCACGATACACACAATCATGCTGTTGCTCTCAGCTCCCAGCTCAGAAGTGGTCATTAAAATCTAAGGAAGAAGATGCTGCTGCGTTCATAATCTGGCATCGTGGCATGTGGCATCTCTTGTCCAGCGGGGGAGAGGAAGAGAAAGGAAGGTCAGGTTAGATTAGTGCGAGTCTGGCGATGGTGGCGATCGTTCGTGACGGGAAACGCGTGTGCGTGTCGCGGTTGCCTGAGCACGGTAAATGCGTAGTGCGTGCGCGTCATTAGAGCAGCTATAGTGGCAGTTGTAACTCGAAGCAGGCGGACAGTGACTCGCGTGGTAGGACGGGAGGAACAAGTGTCCGCGTGAGAGCGACACGCAGCGAAAGATGGCGATGGCGCATCGGAAGGTGCCGAGTGAAGTGTGATGCGGCTCGCGCGAGTATCTCCAGCCTCGTCGTCGTCGTCGTCGTCGTCGTTCTCGTCGTGATCGTCCCTCGTGAGATCGCTCGTTGAGCGGAGCGCGGCCAAATGATATGGGAATTTGCAGCAGAAGACACTTTCTGTTGACGATATGCAGCCTACAACTGGTGAGTACAACATGCGTCGTTAATCCGGTTACGCGGAAATGCCAGCTCGCGATTCGACTAGGCAGGGTATTCCTGTCTAATTTGCATACGTATATATATGTTTACATAAATATAGTATTCAATGACACAAACGTGTGCACATTTATATTTTCACTTATGTCATCTCTTTTTCTTGCACATTCCGCGAACGCGATACTCACGTTAATTACACTGTGCTGGCGTCCATGGAAAAATGGAAAAATACCATTACTACGTTTTTCTTATCGCTTATTTGAAATGTGAATTATTAGTATAGTTTTAAACCCTTGGTTTAGCTTGGAATATTTTTATATAAAAGAAAGTTTTGTTTATATCGTAATTTTATTATACTACTCGTGGATTTAATTATGTTTTTTATTCTCGTGGATTTAATTATGTTTTTTATTCTCACGTGCAATGGTTAGTTTATTTTTTGCATTAAAAGTGTAAGAAAATAAATATATAAAAAAGAAGAGATTTATCTTGGAATATTTTTATATAAAAGAAAGTTTTGTTTATATCGTAATTTTATTATACTACTCGTGGATTTAATTATGTTTTTTATTCTCACATGCAATGATTAGCTTACTTTTTGCACTAGAAGTGTAAGAAAATAAATATATGAGAAAGAAGAATAGAGCGAATCTTTTTTTGCGGTGGTTAAAGTATTAGAAATAATAATCCACCTTTCAATAATTAAATAATTAATGATTCTCTATTTTAGAAAAAAATAGTTAAACTAAATATGTAGAAAATAAATTTATTAAGGAATTTTAATAAGATTTTATTAATATATAAAAGAAATATAAAAGAAATATAAAGAAAGTAATAAATACTTGATAAATAATATTTCTTTGTATATTGCACGTCTGCATTTTCTATGTATATTTTGTTTTTCGAATATTAATTGATGTATATTTACTCCTTGTTTCTTAATTATTTTATGTTAATTAATAATAAACATCTATGATTTTATTTTTATGATTGTATAGAACTTGTATAAAAATGTGGTTTATTGACCCGATACACAGCAATAAAATAAACTTTCATATATATATATATGAGATGAAATTTATGATGTAAGCTTCAGATACTACACTTATCATGTACATGGTTATAGTGTTATCACAAATGCTATGACTCAGAGTAATTAACTGAGTATTTAGAACATAAGACAATTGATGTAGATTAAGAATGCGCACAAGAGAATCAGCAGAAATTGAGATGTATGCTGTCGCTGATCATATTACTTTGTATTACATTCCATGTTACATGTTTATTAATATATTAGGTACGTTTAACTGAAATAAAGACTAAGAGATTATTGTTCCATAAAAGTTTCAGTCTATATTACAGTTGAACATATTTAATATATACATTTTGCATTTAATTTATTATTTTATATTTTCTTTGTTACTTATAGATTACCACTATAGAACGTCAAGTCTTCGACTTTCTGGGGTTTATGTGGACCCCGATACTGGCCAACTTCTTCAATATCATCTTCGTAATTCTAGGATTCTTCGGGGCCTTTCAATATAGACCAAAATATATCATATCAGTATGTATAAAATCCAATTATTTTTAGTACATATAATTAATTCTAGCAAAATATTCTAGCAGTATATGAAGAAAAGAAGATAAATTGTATTTCTTTACATAAAAATTCATATGTAAACAAACAATTAAAAAAACATTTGTGTACTTGTATTAATGACACACATATGTGTATATTTCTTCATTATTTTAATTCTGTGTTTCAGTATTGTATATGGAATATATTATGGCTAGGATGGAACATATTTATAATATGCTTCTACCTCAGTGTAGGGATACTGGATAAAGTAAGTAAAGAATGTAATTACATACCATTTCAATATATTGCATCTGAATGCACTGCACTACAGATTCATAGATATTTATGCAATAACATGGATTATTATATAAATATTATGGATGTAATATTGTTTTTCAGGATAGTGATATCCTCAATCTAGGTACCGGTAGTTTTTCTTGGTGGCACGTAAATGGGCCTGGTTGCAAAGCTGTTTACGATGTTACGGAACCAGAGCTCTTTAGACCTGCACGTCCCACTAATGTAACAGATTGTGTGCTGGACTATGAAGTGATAGAAATTTTACATGCTGCAACGCAATGTATTTTAGGTGTAAGTAGAGAAGTAATAATCACATAATGCAATGTCATCATATGTAATCATAATAGCTGTATAGATTATATACATATATTATTAATGTTTTCTAAAATTTAGACATTTTACATGTTTCAGTTTATGGCGATTGTTGGTGGAATCTGTCTTAGTAAAGTGTTCCTTGAAGAAGATGATAGCTGTAAGTATATATTTAGTAATTACAGATTAAGTTAATTTAAAAAAGTTAATGGTTTCTGTTTCTAATTAAAATTTCTAATTATAAAATCAGACATATCTAAAAGATTTATGTTTAAAGTTTTAATTAGAACAAATTTTTGCTTTCATATTTTAAAGAATAAGTATGTAATATTTCCTTATGTAAAAATTAGTAATCTGTCATACTTGTGGTTTATGATAAGTAACTGAGAGGAGGAAGTGGTTATGATATTTGAACAGCACATTTGGAAACAGAAAGAATGTAGGCATTAACTATTTCATTCCATCTTTAGAAAAATCAAACTAACGAGTTGTCTGATTATCGTGATATTTATTTATATTATTTATGATTATTGTAAATTTAAATATTCTAATAGTGAAAAGTTATAAAGGTTATAAATGATATTATCTATCTCTTTCTTCAATTTTCTCACATTTTTACGAATTGAACACATTTTGAAAAGCAAAAGCTATATTATTATTATTTATTATTAAGTTACTTCTTTTATGTACTTTTGTTAGTGTGTATTATATGTTGAGTATACATATATATATATATATATATGAATATACAGAGAGCGGATATATTTCTATTTTAATTGCACAATAGTACATATAATAGGAGCACATTTTTAAAAATATTTTAATTAGTAATATGAAATTATCTAAAATCTTTGATAAATTATCTTTGATCACTAATTATGTGTAAGTACACGCGATTATTTATTATTGCTTGAAAAGAGGGTTATCGGTTACAGTTGATTTCATTGGTGGATTTGATCCTCCATTTTGGTAAGTCCGCTTAATCATGTTCATTAATTGCACGCAATATATATTTGTCTATCTTTTGGCACGAATAAATAATTTTTCATAGTACGATCATGAAGCTACAGAGTGTACTATTATGTTTTAACATGTAGCATTATAAACTTTTTTGCATCTTGCAATTTGTGATTCGTATCTATTATATTATTGACATTATTATTATATGATATTGCTCAAATAGCATTTCTTTATCTTAGCATGAATGGTATTATATATTGTTTTTTCTAAATATCTAAGAATGGTATTATGTCTTAATGTAGTAGCGATATTTCTCTGCAGCAAAGATATTTATGAGTATAATTAAAGGCAAGAATAATTGTTTAAATTATATTAAGCAGACTATGCCATGTAATAGGATGAAATATTACATCTATGAACTTTAAGATATTTCTTCCTCGTAAAATATGGAAGAAGATCGGAAGTCATAATGATATTTTCGACGTTATACACGCCGCGTATCCGCTTCTTCGACCGATCATTAATCTGCAATACTTATTCTCCCGCCTGTCATCAGTCGACCTCGTCTAATGCGATGGATTCTTGGATGATATTTCAGTTGACTTTGTTGGAGGTGATGACTTTGGGTTGGCAGGCCACACGCCGTTGCATCCCATGTACGTTAGCTACTCGGCTCTTCCACCACCCGCATATTCCCACAAAAATTCCGCTGAAAATAATTATCCGACCGGCACGACTAGCTCTCACCAATCTGCCTATCGCGAATCGAGCTTTCCGAAACACGGTGGCGAGAAGCTGCTGGGTTCCGCGCGCGGCAAAAGCAACATCGTCAGTCTCAGGAACGACACGATCCGTAGTAACAGCAGTCGCTCGTCGAGTCGCGATTTTCAGAACCTAGACTGTTCGGTCGACTATTCGAATCCATTGGATCACTTGCAGCGGCCCGTGTCGCCCGTGTACGACGAGTACGACTCGCTGGACAGCGTCGCTAAATTGAGGTATCAGAAAAACAAGCTGTACTATCCGCACCTGGCCAGGTACAGCCCGGTCGCGCGTATCAAGTGTCGTTCGACCGCGACGAAGCAAGGCAGGAATCCCGCCAAACCACGACGAGTCTTCATCGATCACGTGCGCGATCAGCCTCTGAGGTCGTTTTACTCCGATCCGAGATTGGCCGTTGATCAGCAGCAAGCATCGAGCGAGCACGAGTCATCGAAACGAGATAGCCGACCCTTGTCTCTGTACGCGAGTAACTTTTGAACAACGAGAGTCTCCGCCGCGTTTTTTTTTTCTCTTTTGCACGCGATTACCGGTTCCCGAAACACTCGTGTGTCGATGACACTCCTCTGCGCACACGATCGGCAGATAAAATTGCCCTAAAAGTTCCCTGTTGCTCTCTTAGCGAGAAGAATTACGAAAATTAGCTTGTACGAACTTCTATACTGCCGCGTATACGACGTCCACGTGCGGTACGTGTAACATTATAATTCCTATACTTGCCAAATAGATAGAACAATTAGTATAATTAATCCCAGTAGACGCCCTACCTTTCGGCGATCTTCGATCAGTAGAAAAGTACCTCATGAGTACTTTTTGCATATCATTGTGTAATTCATTAACGGTGTTCTTCGTATTTTGCATCGAAATAACTGACTGATGTCGAACTGTGTGTGTTCAGTAGCATTTGCTCGTTCATACGAACAATCAGTGCAGTGTGACTTATCTACTAATTCGTAAATGTTGCTTATTTATATGCAATAGGATAATTCATACATATATTCACAAATTTATCATTTACTCCTTTTACACTTTCTGATACATACACATATGAATAATTAATCTGATACATGCACATATGAATAATATGAATAAATCAATGCTGTGATGACACATACGATAAAATTAATATTGGACTAATTATCATGATCACCATTTTAATTATAGGAGTAAGATTAATGGTTTAAGAGAGGCTAAAAGTCGCTTATTGTACAGAAAAGTTACAGAAGAGAATACGAATGATAACTATGAATTATTTATTTGATAAATGATTTATATGTATTACTATTCAAGAATAGATTAATGAATACGTCTTGATGTATGTACTGTGATATATAAGTTGTTTGAGCGGAATATTTATCGCTCTACAATATATGAAAAAAAAATTGATTACAGATTAGAGATACATTGAAATTTGTATGCTTCGAGAGTTTCACTGTACACAACGTAGAACAATGTATATGTGATAAAGCAACATGACTAGAATGTTTTAAACAAATGTGAAGATTCATTTACTTTAGCTTTATCTAATATCAGTTTTTAAATTTGTACGAAAAAATTGAAATTGATTGGAAATCATTTTCCAGTAATATTTTTTTCTAGCTTTTCTCTATGTGTATCAAAAATAATTCATTTCCATACAACTTTGCTGTACACCAGATATAAATATGGATAAGGATTTCAAATACTGATACTCTATAAAAAAATTTGACTGCTTTTAATTAGCTTATTTTAGAGTTCAGTTTTGAGTTTGACCCCGGTATTATGAACAGTTTTTATTATAGGATAGTTAAATGGATATAAATGAGAGCATAATATATGATTTATCGATTTCTTTTCACTTGGCAAGTCTAATGGAGTTGAAATACACATGTATATATGTGTAATCATAAAGCTTTTCAACTATGTACAATTTTATTGTTATCTGTTTATTTTTACATCCAGATATATTATTATATAAAAAAATAGTTCTTTGTCTTGCAAATTTTGTTGTTTCTTTATGACAATAAAATTTTCTAATTACAATAAATTCATATTTCGCGCAAAATCGATTTTCAATAAATATTTTATTACGTAAAAAAATTTCAGGAGAAACATATAATGCGATTTGTCCTAAAATGATTGATCTTTAATTTAAATATAAAAATATGCTAAGTTATAATATTCAATAATAACAATTATACTTGATAAATATTTATAAATATATGTTAAAATATTACGTTTTAATTTCAATTACACGATTAACTACAATCATTAGTTAGCTGCAATTATCTCATTCTCGCAAAAGATGAAAAAATCGATGACACGTATTATCGCTCTCTTTTTGTTAGTAGTGCATGGTAGTTGTGGCCTTTTTGTATTTTCAATTTAACAGAGTGTGTGAAGTATTTTCGATTCCTTAAAATCTTCGTAGTCATCTTTGTAGAATGGATCGCAATGTATTTAAATGATTTAAATGTATAGCTTAAGTCACGTAAATTATTCACTATATATGGGAATATTTTTAAGACGGAATGTCTCTTACAGAGAAATGTAAAATTTCAGATATCTCTTTTGGCAAATATGTGTTTAAAATTATTTCTGTCCACTTTGACATTTCTCATATAAGTGATTGATTTTTTACATACATTATAATAATTTGATACGAAATCTGAAGTGACATCCGAAAAAATTTGTATTTACTAAATTATATTAATTCTTTGTGTAAATCAGAAAATAGCATGTAATTATTATACGAATTATTATACAGAAAAGACTGCTCTAAGAGAAAAATATAGATGTAGCTAATACACTGCTTATATTTTATACACATTAAAAAAGAAAATAGTAATTATATTTACAAGTTGAGTATTTTTTTTAAATAATGTGTGTAGACGCACATTATTTATATACATATATATATATATGCATATGTATATATATATATATATATTATTGTATATAATACAATTTTTATTTTTGAGAGAGAGGTAGTTACACATATATAATACAATATCTTGTGCATAGAGCATAATATAATAGTAGAGATGAAAATTATGCTAAATGTGTATAATAATGTATATATTTATTTTTATACAGTACTTAACAAAAATCTAAGAAATGATAGAAAGAAAAATTTCTTTATTAAATATGGAATATGATTATATTATTTTTCTCTACAGTGGCACTTTAGACGATTTTAAACTTCTTCTTTCTTTTTCTAAATGGATTAAAGAAAAATGACACAAGGTTTCTTTGTCACTTCAGATTTATAATATATTTTGGACGTACAGTCTCTATTGAGCATCTGAAGTTTATAAAGCATATTTATCGTTTTTTTCTTTTTTTAAGACCGTTATTATTAATTTTGTATTTATCTACTGTATCGCATTATTTACTTTGGTGCAGTTAATTGGGAACAATAAATATGCAATACTATTTGCTTGCTTTTTTATTTATTAACCCTTCACTCTTTTCTTTTCCTGTTCTAACAATTTCCTACTATGCGGTTTCTGGGGAATCTTTTTCTTTATATTTCTTAGTCATCGTTAAATCTGTGGTTTTAACTAAACGTTTACTTCATATTTCATATGAAATTGCAATATTTCACAAATATTATTTTTTACCAAAATTATTTATATTACAGATTATTATCTAATATATTTTACTCTAAAAGACATATAATAAACTGCAATTTTTTAGGATGCAAATGCATTTACAAAATTCATACTCTCAAAATTATTATTTTCAAAATATTCTAAGATAAAATAAAGAGACTAAAGAACAAATTTTTAAATAATCTTATTTTTTAGAAAAATAGAATCTTAACAGCATTCATGAAGAAATTACACCCTGTATAACCGATTTCGCTTTCATTATTCTTAACATTATTATCATTTGATTGGCAATGACGAAGAAACGTAGGAAAAGTCTTCGCGCGTCACAGAATCTCTGACCGCCTTTCTCTCTCTCTCTGTTTCTCCGACAGTACGAACTAAGCGAAAGAAGAAGCAGCCGCGGCCGCTGTACAGCATCGAGTACTCCCAGCCGGAGCCACCGGTCCAGGACGACAGCAGCGTGTCGCCGAAGCCGATGACGCCGCGTCGGGTGAAGCGACGTTCCGTCATCTCGAGGGACGGCACTCGACGCTCCAGCACGCGACGCAGCTCTGTGCGCCAGTCCCGTCGTAAGAACCCGGTGAACCGCATCATGGACCACCAGGAGAACCTGTACGCCAACACCGGTCCAGGTGCCTGCATCGGCAGCCTCACGAATCAGAACGTGAGCACGCTATCGCAGGGTGACCGAGCCCTCAACTACGACCGGATCACGATCGGCGGCTGGGATCGCGAACGTAACGTTCCCATCGACCGGAACTGGCAACCGGAGGCGGTCAACATGGCAGTGTCGTCGCCGGCTTTGTGGCCACCGCCACCGCCGTCGAACCAGGACTCCTCCAACAATTACTCGAACGCATCGTCCGGCTTCCCCCCTGGCCAGAGCCCGCCCGGAGGCGACTGGGATCAGCAGCACGCGATCACCAGCTCGACGCGAAACCTCACCGACAATTGGCAGCCGGCCCCCGGCGAGCTGAGCGCGATGCAGTGGCAGGGCCAGAGCAATCCCACGTTCCAGCAGACCAGCACGCAGAGTCTGAACGGCGAGGACCTGGAGGAGCTCTACAGCAATCGGCCGGCCAGCGCTAGGTCTAGCTACAGTAATTATCACGGCGTCAGGGCGACGCCGCAAGTGCCGAACCGCACCGACATCGTCAGGCAGAGCCAACGACAGTTTGTCCTCAGCGGGCCGCCCGCTTATCAGGACACGGTAATCTGATGACATCGTGTCGCGCGATGTCAGTACGTCTGTTGGAGACGAGATAATAGATAGAGCAGGCCTTATAGAACCTTTTACTATTTAATCAATTTTATTTAATCAACAAATGATGTAATAGATTGTAGAGATAAGAAATGCGTGATAACGTCGTCTCTAGAGATATCTTAATAAAAAGGATACTATTTTTGATAGCGCTAGTCGCGCACGCGACGCGTTCGATTCAGAAGAAAATATAGCGAATGTAAGATTTGAAGAAGCTGCAATTTTATAATGTGCATTAATTATAATCTTTTTTCTACTGTTAATATTTTCAAAAGTAATTGTCATAATTTTAAACATCTGTATTACTATTATTTTGATAATTATTACTCGTGAGATTGCGAGTGGTATTGCTTAATAGGAAAAAATAATTAATAATAAAAAAACGGGCAAGCATCGCAAGTTGCTTGTCCATTTCAGAGCTTTACTTGATGCAGATCGATGCGATAGATCTCTACTAACGTTGCATCGCATTATACTGCAAAAAAATGACGTCTACAAGAGACGTAATTTTACTTAAGACTTGTAAAGTCACAACTAGCGCTCTCTTTTTTTCTCTCTTTCCGTTTCTCCTCTCTCTTATTCAAATCATTTAGCAGCATTATTTTAATAAATATCTGCTTACGTCACTATACAATTTGCCGATTTAATTCTTGATCATATCAATCGTAAATTTATACAATTGATGTGACACGATGAGACTGTATTGAAAACGACGTAAGTTAATGGTTGAAGACAGTTGTTAAATTGATTCGATGTATAGAGAGTTTTTTAATATATAAATTGAACATATTTATACGATTTTTAAAATGTATACACGATCATGATGAAGAATTGTTCTTTCACTCTCAGGATAAATTCATCTGATTGATACGTGAAATTAATGTACTTAAGAAGATCTGAGGATCTCACACAGATCGCACAAAGTTCTAATAATGTTAGGATTTTTTATGCGTTTTTTTTCATCTTTTTTCTCATTGTCAGTAATTTTCATAAGAACTTTCCATTCTCATTTTATTTATATCATAGAGTTAAGGATTCTTTTATTTGTGTAAAATCAAAAAAAGCATCGCATAGTCTGTAAATACAGGTTGTAATCTCATCAAATGTATTTTCGACAATGCTATACAAACAAGACAATCAACTTCATTTATATTTCTTTCTACTACAAGTATCATCAGCGGTTTATACTATTTTCGAGTTTATAGCAATTAGAAGATACTGGCCTTTTTAAAATGTTACGATATTTTCGAATCTCGACTTTTTACAATTTCTATACAACTTGCACATATATAATTGTGTGTATTCGGACAATTATTATCGAGCGTATGTTTAAGCACATATATAATTAAACTATAGTCTTCCATTTGCTACATATCTCGCAATTTATCTGAATATTAGCGGATAAAAATTAATGCAATACAGTTGTATTTGCATATTGATAATAATAACCGAAATAATGGCAATAATTATGTGTAATATGCCACAATAATGTCTAAGTAATATTTTGCAATAAAAAATTGGAAACTGTGAAATTACGATGATTTATGTATATTGTAAGAAAATTGGAGTTGCGACGAACCTGAATTAATTCATTTTGAATGTTACTGCAATTTATTTTATTTATTTTTGGAATTTTAATTAAGTTTTAATCTCTTGCAATAATACACATTTTTAAAATAAAGTTCTCATTTTTGCTGCTCGCGATGTTATAAAAAATATAAGTGATAAAAATAAAAATTGTTTAAGCAATTTATAATTTAATTAGAGAAAATGAATTGTGTATATAAAATGTGTTTTTTACACATATATTAATTACAATCTTTTTTTATTGTTTATATATTTTACTCTGTGAAAGAGAAAATGACTCGTGTTTATGAGCGCGTCATAAATTTTAAATAAGAACGGAAACCAAAGCGTTAAATTGATATACATGTAAGAGACATGTGTCAACTTTAAAACTGCCTCACACACTTGCTCTGAATATATGTACAACCTAGCATTAATTCTGAAACTTGTTCGATAGAGATCGAATGAAACATAATGTAATGAATTACTTTGTTCTCTGACTAGTTATAAGAATCTTAGATAGTTTTCTAGTTGTACATATTTTTTAATCTTTAATTATATACATGTAATATTACTTGTACATTACTTGTAATATTACTTACATACAAATACAATTTCGTTAGGAATAGTTTTTCACACAGAACAGTTATTATTTTATCGATGCAAAGCGAATTATATCGATGCATTCGATTTTATTAAAATGACTTTACATATTGCAATACACATTATCTTACAGTTTTAAATGATAAGAATTTATGACGATAATTTGTTAATAACAATTGTTCAATTATACTGAAATGGAGGATGTGATTATTCAATATGATGATTACATTATTTAGACTTATATTCTACAATGTATTATCATGTAACGATTGTAAGACAATAAACAATAAGTGTTCATTATTATTTATCGAATCTTTATATTTGTAATAATTCATATATATAATTTTTTTATTCTATATATCTAATCTGTTTCTAGATATTACATATGTGTGCATATATAATAAGGACACATTATTTTTTTTATATATTAAATTATATTTTAATTTATTTTAATTTTTATATATTATTTTATATTTTAAAATATTTTATACATTACATTATATATTAAATTTTCATGTATTTTTTCATGTATTTAATTTTTCATGTATTTTTTCTCCTCGTAAGGTATAGCATCATAAATATAAATAAGTTTGACATATATATGACATTTACAACATGCCAAGATTATTTTATGCAGAATTTTGCTGAAATAACTCGCTCAAAAATCGTTTCGGAATTCTTATTTTCGCGAGATATTCCGTATGAATTACGAATCGACCCGGCGAACTCGTGACATATTGAAGATCAGCTATAGCGAATATTCTATACCATCCCTCTAATTCGTGCGCATGTCCCACCGGCCGGTTTTTCTACCTTCCCCGCAGGCATCCGCAACCCTCGATGCAGTAGACGCTGATCCGTGGGATCCACCGGGACGTCGAGAGTCATCTTTCGCGTTGACATTGACGTAAGACTGCACGAGTGACAAATTCGCATTAAATGGCATTGTCAGTTGACGCAAGATCTCATTAAAGGACTCGTTCAGAAATATTGTGTACGCAATATGAATTAATGTAGGTGCGAATAAATATTTCACGGTGTGAATTCACAGCAGTTTTGTTTAGTGCGACATCGATCAGAAAATTTGGGTCATCAGAGAGAAGTGTTTAAAGATCCTTTTTTACGAATTATTTGCGACTTTCGAATTATTTGAACATTTTTTGTGTAGCAACGTGTCGAGTAAAGTTATAAAGTGATTAAAGAGAAGATTTTGCTTTTAAAGGGTGATGATGCAGGGAACGAGAATGCTGAAGATCATGAGAATCGGAGCAAATAGGTTTAGAAGACTGCATACTACTAGCAAGGTAAAAATATATTGCAGGAAAAGCCGAAACAAATTTGAAAGCGAATCATTAAATGACGGATACTTGGGAAAATTGACGATATTCATACGAACACTTTTAACAAAAGAGATATTAAATATATCAACATATTTTCAATTATATTGTGTAATAATGTAAGAAATGTATCCTAAAAAATTCAATATTAATGTATTTTTAAAAATATAACCGATTTATTAATAAAATTAACATTTATAATAATTAAATTATATGTAATGTAAATCATTAAAAGAAAATCATTCAAAAGATCTAATCTTTTGTCTATTACAACCACGTGGATGGTGATAATGGCCTATATTGATGACAAAAATACGTCGTACTTCATACATTTACTTTGCATCTGTTGTGCCAACGAGATACTTAAAATAGACTATTGCAGTTAGCAGTACGCGATGCATAAATCTAATAATTATCGTGAATGATATAATTTGTATGTATATTACAATAATGTCTATTTTATGTTCATATTTTGAAAAATATATATTAATACCACGTAAAATATAAAATATTTTTTTTATATATAATTTAAAAAATTACATATATTTTTAAAAATATACATATTTTTAAAATAATTATACTTTTTTGTATGATTTTTATTTTATCTATTAAAATCAGTATTCATAAATATATATATGTATAAAAAAATTTTTCTGTGTGTATATATGTGTATTTACATATACTCAATGTTATAAATATTTTAATGTCATTATGAAGCAAGAAAGACTTTCCGCGATTTCTTCAAATCTTTTGTACATTAGTGAATTATTTCTTTCTTGAAAATTTATTGTTTTATTGATTTACTAATAATTTTATTGATTTATTAAAATTGTTAAAAAAATATTTAAATCTTATTCTTGTGTAACAAATATTTCTACAATAAAATAAGCTTTCTGATCGCTGATCCAATGATTACATAACGAGACACGAGCAGCGTACGAGAATAAAAATTCATTAGTCTTATTCTTCGATCGGACGGCCTTTCAATTTTGATTACGTTTATATGTGCGTATATGCAATCTCAGTGATCTCATAATTCGAATTAGAGGACACGTGGCAAGCTTCCCTCTTAGAATATTAGATATTGATTCATTAAAGGATCAATTCAAAGCTGCCTGGCAACCGGTTTCTATACGAACCCTTTCTATACGAATATTTCGAAAATATTTAATTTATCTGTGGTGTTGGTTTTTTACAAAAGAAAACTGTCACAAAATCACACATATTTTAGCGTACGAATAATCACACATATGTTTTAAGTCTAAGCTTATATGAGCTTATAAAAAATTATAAACAAAATCGTACAATTTAGTTCAGATATAAATCTTTAAATTTTGCGCGATTGAAATCAGTCTTCATGTTTTCCTTTCCTAATTATTATTAGACAATATTCACGATTTTACAGAGGCGTGTACCAGCATCCACTAGATTTGGAAATGCAAAATATTTGGACGCTGCTTTCGGAACAACAGTGGAATTAGAACATTCTCAGACACGGTAAAGAAATTCTTATTTATATCACATTGCTAATTTAATTCTTGTAAGAAATTAAATAAAAGATATCATAAGATAGCATTTTTTTTATTAGAGAGAGATTAGAGATTAATGTGAATCTTTTTATGAATTGTTTTTCCGATATCAATATTCGATACGTGTAACTCGCAAGTATCGATTTTGCTTGCTTAATCGCCACATAAACATAATATAATATAATAATATAATATTAAAATTCAGAAACATAATATAATGTTAAAATATAATTCAAATATGGACAGATGAATGACATGTTGCAAACGATATTAATATACGTATAGGATTTATTTTCTGCAAGAGAGGCATAATGATCATCGTGCAATAAATTTATCGATGCAATATAGAACCAGTGCGATCTATTGACCCATCACAATTGTTAGATCAAGCATGTTATTGGTTCTTATTTAAGTGCGTTCTCTTAGATCATGATTTTATCTGTCGTTATACTAAAGCTGAAAGAGTTTGAGATCACAAAATATTGTAAGATCGAGCATGAAATATTAAATTTTTTGTAGTGATTATATGATCATATTTTTTTATCTGAAATTTGCAAAATCAGAACAAATGATTTTGAATTTAATAATCATTACATTGGCACAATTAATGATTTTAAAGAACTGCCGCTAAGATATTTTCGGTAAGATTAATTCATTTTTAAGAATATTTAATATTGTTATTTATTTTTACTTCGAAACAATTTAACAGTGTGTTTTAAAATTTTGCTAGAATATTTATTAAATGTTAAATATTTTTATTTATTAAATGATTTAGAAATATTTTTGTTAAGAATCAAAAGATAAAATAGGAAAAGTAATAGAAATAAATAGAAAAATGTAAATATTTGTGAAGTAATATCTGCTTTTACAGTTAATTATTATTATTTTTATTATTATTATTTTTTTATTATTATTTTTGCTAAATATTTTACTATATATATTTGTGTTTTTTTTAATTTATTAAATTAAGCTTTAAAGTTAAACTGTGTATCTAAAGTTCAAAAAAAAAATATAATATTCTTCTATTCTCGTATAAATATTCTTCTTATCAACTAACTGATTTTGTTTTCTTCCTTTTTCCCTCACATGAAGCTTCTCTATTCGGTTCTAATACATTAAGTAATTATTTACTTATTTCTGTTTGTTACGATTGTTCGTCATCGTACGCAAATTACGTACTCTTCGCTTGCAAGATGTCATATGCACTAATCTGACACAAATGACGATACTATTTTAAGATATATTTTGTCATCATCATGGGGGGCGGAAAAGTAAAGATGAAAAACTTATTTTCTCTTCGGGTTTATTACGATTGTTCGTCATCGCAAATTGCACGTGTTCTTCGCTTGCAAGATGTTATATGCACTAATCTGTCATAAATGGTGACACTATTTTAAGATATATTTTGCTGTTATCGTAAGGGGTGGAAAAGTAAAGGTGAAAAACTTGTTTTCTCTCCGGATAATATATAAGAATCCCAATAATTCTCTTCACAGTTGATAAGCGTTGTCACAATCTTACAATCTCCATGACTGTTAGATATTTTCTGTTGTATGCTGTATTTTGAAAATTTTCTGGATTACGCATTATATAAACTAGTGATCTCTAATTAATACCTTGTGATCAAAGTGCATTTTAATATTAAATATTTCCATAAAATTGTGCGAAAAGTGAATAAATAATTTCGAATTTAATTAATCAGGCTAAATATTTATAGATCTAATAAATTTACATTAAAGAGAACAAAAAAGACTAATATTATATATTAAAATTAATTCAATTTTATTTAATACAGTATATACAATTAATATAAAATTTATTCAAATTTATTTAACACAATATATAATTAATATAATAATCTCAATTAATACTTGTGGAGATTATAAATATTATTGTGTTGATTAACGAAAGTATACCGACATGCCTTATATCGAGACGATTAATTGCAATTCCAAAAAGAATTTTGATCTTCAGTTGGCTAAAGTTTCGGAAGATTATGTGATCAAATCAAAGGTTGCGTGTTCGATTTGGTTAGAGAAGAAAAATGATCAGTCTAGTAGGATGTTGGCGCGCTTCCTTAGGTATAACAACCGCATTAACAATTATTATTATCATTACTAATGCAGAATCGTTTATCTTGCTTCTCGTTACAGCAAATACAGTTTCATTCATGACAGCCACTATATGTAGTGAGTACTATGCACTGCATTAATGCATGGTGTGATATGAATTGCTCATTATGATTAACAGCATACTTAATGCTATTTTATTAATAATCCTTCATATACAAGGTGTCCTGCAACTACCGCTTCATATTTTAAATATAAACATATTTACATATTAAAGGCATATTTTAAATATAAACATATTTACATATTAAAGGTAGATTCTCTGGCCAATTTAAAAATGATTTTTCCTCAGCGAAAATGTCGAAGAAGATCATTATTTTCTGCATATTCTCAATTTTTATCATGATGTATCTTTCTAACTAAGCCTTAAATTAAAATTCTATTAAAGTAAATTCTACCTAAAATTAACTAAAGAATGTGACTTTATTAATATTTTATTCCCATAAAGCTTAGTTTGCGAAAAACCCTTTATTTTCAATTATTTATAACTCGGAAACTATTAGTGCCTCGACATTTTCGCTGAGGCAAAATCGTTTTTAAATTGGCCAAAGAATCTAGCTTTAAAATATGGAGCGGTAGTTGCGGGACACCCTGTATATTATTTATAATATATGTCAAATATATCATTGATAATAATTATACTGGTCGCACATTTAACTTTTCTGTTTATTATTTCTTGAAATTATTTATCATTTTGCTTATAACATTTGCTTCAAATGCATGGTGAGAATTTTATATTTATATTTACATTTAATAATGGCTTGCAAATGATAAATGAAATATTAAATATTATTTTTATGATTGTTAAATGGTAGAATAATTTATTATTTAGAATATTTAGCGAGATAATATAGTATTCGTTATATATTATTATATATTCTGATTATTTCTAATTTATCATATATTATTATTTACGTTTAAAGTATATATAGAAAAATACACAATAGTTGTAGAAATATTAGATTTATTTCTACAGCATCGACGACGTTAATGCATTATTCATCCTTTTTAATAGTTGCATATTAATTTTACAGTACTCGAGATCAAGATCAAGCAAAAAATGCTGAAGATGCTTTGTTCGACATGTTTAAAAACGAAGAGACTGGCCTCGTGTCGATGGGAAAATTTCTAGCTGTATGTACAACAAAATTGATATACATAATATTCTAATATGTTTGTAAAATAATTGAAAAAGAATAAAAATTGACGTATATGTGCATTCAAGGCTTTAAGGACAACTGGCCTACGGAAAAGTGACCCTCGCTTGCAGGAACTTTCGGAAAATCTGAAAAAGGAACATGCAAAGGCAGGTCATGAAAATATTTCCCACGAAACGCAGAAATTAGATAGAGAACAATTTAGAAGGTGAGTTTATATCTCAAGATAATATATATTTCATGTAAATAAAAAATACAAGAAACCTTTATAATTTACAAATTATAATTTTCAAAATTTTTATATATAATTCTCTCTCTTGAATATATATATATATTTTTTTAATAATGTTTCCTTCTAAATAATTTTTAATAATTATAAATATAATAAAAATATAACATATTATTTTTCTCGTCTACATTTCTCCAGGGGGGTAAAGAGGGTTTATAGCATTCTCAAAAATGAGATTCTATATCTTGGTAAATGCACCAAGTAAAATATATGCATATGCCTCGTTCTCGTTTAAATTTTCGCGTACAATTTAAGAATTTTTAAGCATTACCATCCGCTGTTGGCTCTTAATCGCTAGTTTTCTTATCGTGTTGTTTAATACATATAGAGCCTAATTCCTTTTAATTTATATAATATATTGTTTTTTAAAGTCTAAGATTTATAAAGTTTGAAATACATTTTTAATTGCATTGCTCTCTGTTCCCAGAATTATAAATCCCAATATCATACTGATCTCGCGGGCATTCAGGCACCAATTCATAATTCCCGATTGGGCGGGTTTCACAAAACACATAGAGGATTTTTATTGGAAATGCAAGACAAATACCGAGGGCAAAGTCGCTTCCTATATACCGCAATTAGCTAGAATGAATCCGGAATACTGGGGCGTCTCTGTGTGCACTATCGATGGCCAGCGATTCAGTATCGGTGACACTTCGATTCCGTTCACTCTTCAAAGTTGTAGCAAACCTTTAACCTATGCAATAGCCTTAGACAGATTGAGTCCGGAAGTGGTACATCAATATGTTGGCCAGGAGCCATCCGGTAGAAATTTCAACGAGCTGGTGCTCGATCATAATAGTGAGTTATGCTTGATACAATCCGAAATTAATTAATTGACATTATATAATTTGACAATATAATGAAATATAAAGTATAATAAAACAATTAATTAATTAATTAAAAATGTATGTTAATAAAATATAAGTTTTTGCAAACATAAATGCAAAAATAACACTTTAAAGACTAATTTTTTTATGAGTTTTAATTATGTGATTAAATTCTGTTAATAAATATCTTTTTAGAGAAGCCACACAATCCAATGATTAATGCCGGAGCGATACTAATTTGTTCGCTCTTGAAAACATTAGTGAAACCGGAAATGGGCCTGGCAGAAAAATTCGACTTTACAATGAATTATTTCAAAAGATTAGCCGGTGAGGAAACTCTTGGCTTTAACAACGCCGTTTTCTTATCCGAACGAGAAGCGGCCGATCGAAATTACGCTTTAGGATTTTACATGAGAGAATACAACTGTTATCCAGATAAGACGAATTTGCGCGAAATTATGGATTACTATTTCCAGGTAAATATTTGTTTTTTATATAAAATCACAAAGAAAAGATTATAAAAATGAAATATATGAAAAAAATATATGAAATATACGAAATATTTCTTTGATTATTAAAAACAGAAATCATGATTTTTTTAATATTTTTCTCTCTGTCTCACGTCTATTTAATAGATCAAACATTGTGGTCAAATTTTTTTTCAGAATAAACGCAAGTCTTTCTTTATTATTAATTTTTTATATGTTACATTTCACTATATATTTAATATGCAATACCATCACAATATTTATTTTAACTTCACTTATTGCGGACAAAAGAAGTAAATCTAATCTTTCATTTCGATAACGATGCAAGGATGCAGCGTTGATAATATTATTTAGTCTATTTCTATCTTAGACGAATTAATAAATTTAATAATAAATTAATAATAAATTTATTAATAAATTAATAAATTTTATTTTTATTATAAGTGTTGCGCCATGGAAGCTAATTGCGAGACGATGGCAGTGATGGCGGCCACGCTAGCAAACGGTGGCATATGTCCCATCACTGAAGAAAAAGTTTTAAAACCGGACAGCGTTCGTGATGTATTGAGTCTTATGCACAGCTGTGGCATGTATGATTATAGCGGACAATTCGCATTCAAAGTAAGTTTTTTTAAACAAAACTACATCCGGTATCGGATATTTCTTACATCAATGGCTGAAAGTCATTTCACAAGTTAAAAGACTTTTGTAAATAATGTATTAACAATTATATTTTTAGTAATTATTGTAATTTAATACAAAAATTTGTCATATTATGCTTGCTTCGTGCATGTGAATATTATTTTATAGACATATTAAGTATTCAATAGAATACGTAACATTAAATTGAGGCATATAATTTATTCTAGGTTGGCATACCAGCGAAATCCGGTGTGTCGGGAAGCCTTTTGTTGGTAATCCCAAATGTCATGGGAATATGCACGTGGTCTCCACCCTTGGATCCACTTGGCAATTCTTGTCGCGGTGTACAATTCTGCGAAGAGCTCGTGAACGAATTTAACTTTCACAGGTAACGATCAGTCACAAATTAAGTTCAACTTACCAAAGAATGATATGAAAGAAGACGAACAAAGAAGATGACAACAAATTAAGAATCTTAAGGCTTTAATAAAATAATGTTATGTTACTTGACACAATTTTAAGTATCTTTAATAGTATCTTTAATATTTCAATTATCATGGAATATTTTTTTTGAATATTAATCTTAGCTTTATTTAGTCTACATCATGAATCGTAAACATTATACAAAATCGAAATCTGACTATTCTTTATCTTCTTTTTGCATCGATTATTTTAGTTTATTCATCGTATGATTGATCGCAGATATGATAACTTGAAGCATGCGACAAACAAGAAGGATCCTAGACGGCACAAATATGAAACGAAAGGTCTCTCGATCGTTAATCTTCTATTTAGCGCTGCCAGTGGTGATGTCACAGCGATGAGAAGGTAGTATATTCTTTTAGAACCTGTTTAATAAAAATAAACGCGCGCACGGAAATGCGTGGCTGTTTGGTTCTTTTTTCCATCACATAATACTTCTACATTCGACAGAATTTATATGCAGAAGCAAAATGTAGAGACAATATTATAAATCTTCGTATTTTTGTTAACAATATTGCTCGTGACAGAATTAAAACTTGAAAAATATTTGATTAAATCCTACTTAAAATTGTGGGAAAACATCTTGTAAGAGAAAGGTAGCTTTGAATAGAGAAACAGTTATGTGAGAAATTTATAATAGTTTATTATTTAAAACAGCAAGAAGTTTCATTGATTTTATTGTTTTATATAAATAATTACATATATGTATTATATATCATTTATTATATATATTATCTGTATATTTTATATATATATATATATATAATATATATAAATTGTATTATTATATGTATTATATATCATATTTATTATATATCATTCTTACGAATCGTGATAAACTGATATTTTGATTATCACAATCGAATCTCTTTGTAATTTCAGGCATCGACTGAGTGGGATGGACATGACTCTGTCGGACTACGACGGTAGAACCGCGTTGCACTTGGCCGCCAGCGAAGGTCACCTGGATTGCGTCGAGTTTCTGATCGAGCAGTGCGGAGTCCCACATAATCCCAAGGACAGGTAAGCATCATGTGATTTGCTTCAAGATTAAGTGTCATAATGATTATTTTAACGATCTTCTGTAGGCTGGCATACTTACAACATACCTTTACGATTATTATGGATGATTGGTTCATTGAGATTTTGAATCATTTTGAATATTTTTTGAATCATTTTGAATAATTTTGAATACTTTTTATTTTTTGTCGAAAAATAAAATTATACACTTCTCAGTTTCTAAATATTACTGCTGCTTTTCATGAATTATTTAACACATTCGAAGTCAATATTTTGGAATTTCAATCTTTTCTGTGCGCTTACTTTTTATTGTGCACTTAACTTTTTAAATATTTAACATCTTTCAGTTAATTTTTACAAAAATTAATTTATACACTTTCTATGCATTATATCATTTTTTATATATCTTTTTAATCTTATGCATATATTTTAATATTTTTCAATTAATGATTAGCATCTAATATAACTAAGAATTCCACGATCTTGTTTTGGCAAAGCTCTCGTTTTTTTAAATCGCAAGTCTGAATTTAGAAACATATACGTACATCATATTTTTAGATGGAGCAAACGACCAGTCGACGAAGCCGAGACTTTCGGACATATGCAGGTAGTAGAATATTTAAATAACTATGCTCTCGCTCATAATACTGAGCTAGAGAACAAACAGAACGAATGTATCGATAATAACAACGATTCTTGTCCTAAAAAGCAAGAAACGGCGATACAATCGCCATTACCGTAAGTAATAAACAATAAATTTACCTGAAACTCGAGGACGGGAACAAAGGATGTATAGAAAATTATCGAATCAAGAAAACACATTTTCAAATGTGTAAATATATTTTTTGTTTTATTTTTTTATATTATATTCAAATAACTAGTATAGCAAATTTACATTGTCATTATTTGTATTAGAATTATTTGTCGCAAGCATTTTTTTATTCAATAATGCGAATGAATTAATATAAAATTTTTATATGAGAATTTACATCAATTTTAAAGATACAATAATGAGGAACAATAATTTCATCTATGACTTTCAAGATTTGTTAAAGCCATGTATGATCTCATTTCATTTACACCTGAATCTTATTGTTAAGTAGCACAGATTAACAGAAACTGTGATTGATAATATGTACGCATGTGTTTTTTTTTTACTTAATTAATTTAGTGTAAAAAAATCATAGCGATGAAGAACTCGTTTTATCTCGTTTTATTAATTTATATTTTATTTTTATCTCGTCGCATTTTATTGCCGACGTCTGTGATTTTTTTCTCTTTTGGGAATACACTTTGACATTTTATCATCCACCCTTTATATTTTAAATGTGTAAATATAATAAAAATTTCTGATTTACATATCAAATCAATAAACAAAAAATCAAATATGGTCGGGCCTTTAAATTTGATAAAATATTTTTTGCATGATTGTTTTCTGAATAGATTACAAAATTTTTCGAATTCTCAAATTTTACATATAATTTCGCATACAAATTTATGTAAAACTTTTTTTGAAAAACTTCTTAATTAAATTATTTATTAAAGAATATATAACAGGACAGAAATAAATTTTCTTGTCTCTTCATACAAGGTCTGCCTTAAAAATGAAAAAGAGGAGCTATTTTAAGAAAAAATTTTTGAATGGTTCAATAATGATGCATATTACACGGCAAGATAGTGAAGTACTTAGTGAAGTTAAGATCGAAAAGAACATTTGCAACACAAGTTGTGTGTGCCTAAAATTGAAGTTATTAGAAGCGTTCTTTTTATTCTTTTCTCACATTTCTTGGAAATTAAACACACAATTTCACATTTAAATTTTTATTTACTTTAAATGTTGGAATATTAGTGATTTTTTTGTTAGTCAAATATTGACAATCAAGCTATCTCGATGCAGCGGCGCTTGTTATTTTTCTATTTAATCATGCAAATAATAATTTGTTCTTCTATAATGGCGCACATAACACGCGGATAACGATTCAATTGGGAAATACAGATATTATCTCGTGGAAATTCTTCGTAAGCGCGTGTGAATCGTGCGTTAAACATATCTTTCTAAATATGTTTTAAAAGATTTTTCACAGATATAAAATACTATATATCCGTCTTAGAAATATTTCTTATTTCGGAAGAGTCTACTGTGAGAGACACTTTAAAAAATATTAATTGAAATGTTAATATATATATCACTCATTGTATATAAATTATATACATATTATTTTATAAATATTATTTTATAAAAACAAGTTCCCTTTTTCTTTAATTGATAGGAAGAATTTATATTAAAAAATTTATATTTATATTTAAAAATATTTATTTTATTATATTGCCTCGATACTTTTTAATTTTTATGTCATCGACAATGAAATATTACGGGCATTGACATAAAAAAGAACATGTAATGCTATTAGGATATATATTAGGATATTCTGGAATATTATTCGTTACGATATGCATAAAAATATAAATGCTGTTCTCAGTTTAAATAATTGACGTATGACGCCAATTGGAGTGTGTCTAATTACTTCTTAGTATATGAGCGATTAGTTCTTATCGGCTGTTATCGACATCGTGCTGTATAAATGCATCGACAAGCTGCAAAGGCTGTAAAAGTCAATTTTTCGCAATGTATTAATCAAGAGTTGCGATTACGCTAACGTAGCGATTATCTGTATATTCGGTGTATATTAGGCGATAATTTTCGAATGATAGGATCGCTTTACGTAGAAGAAAATATATTTTCAAATGGAGAAAAGAGATGACAATAATAGTATTATATTTAATACAATAATAATATTATGGAAGAATTATCATATCTGACAACATCTTGATGTGTGATGTGGATGTGATTTTACCATTTTTCCGTCAATAAAATATAGAATTTATGTCATGAATGTTAAAATTCTAGTAGTTTATTTTGAGAGAGGTATGATTTTTTATATGATTTATTCGCGAAAGAATTAACGCCAGTATTAATAGACATGCGATAAGTTTCAGCGACGAAAGAATTTTATTTTTCTATGACTTTCGAATCGATGATTATATTATATAATTTTATTTCGATTAATTGCGCAATAAAGAATCAATATAAAAGTCAATAGTCTCGAACTCGTTTATTAAAGAGAACGTTACTTATTTAAATAATTCATCTAATGTTTTTAATCGAGACCGAATTTCAATGATACGTCTATGTGTACTGTTGTGTATTCTATCTATAAAATAAAACATTCGAAAGAATCATCTGGATTTATTTTATTCGTATAATCGTTTGTATCTTTTTTTATTTAACACGCGAATTATTATTACCAAGGCATACCAGAAAAGTAAAATTAGATTTCAATATTTTCTTAATCCATGTAATATTTTATTAATCAATGTCAAATGCATCAGACGATTATAAAATATGCGGAATGCATGTATGATAATATCGTAAAGCCGTAGAGATAGCGGATGATCAAATCATCAAATAAACATTAAACAAGCTTCGTACTTTCATGACGCAATATCATGGAAAACGTAAAAATAAGAAGGAAGTAACAAACAATAATATCAAAAAATGAAGATTGACTTCGACCTCGACATCGTGTGCTACATCAATGATTTCATGTACCAGTCAACCGTGTTGTATATGTGTTATAATGCAAAATAAACGCAAAATAATTCTTACAATTTAAACGAATCACTGGAAATTTTAGTATACTTAAAATTAATATAATACGTTGAATGACAGGATATGTGTTGTATGACAGTGATATCATTAATTAGCAAAATAGAATTATATTATAGCTGATATAATATTAATTATTGTTAGAATTGAGTCTTGACAATATGCATTTGTTCGTAATAATTACAGGGAATTTAGACAAAAAGTTGTAACGATTAAATATATATTTATCTTTTATACTTGCATTTAACATATATTATTAGATCATTTTCAAATATATCAGAGAAAAAAGACAATTAATTATAATTATAATTAACTTAATCAATTGGTAAATTTAATAATAAATTCAATATTTAATTCAATAATAAAAATTAAGTTATATGTAAATAATTAAATTTATACTAAATAATAAAGAACTTTAGTAAATATTATAATTTATAATGGTATTAAAAATAATGTAAATATAAATTTTTAATTTTTAATTATAATATATCTGACTAAAAAATATAATGAAAAATTATAATGCATTTTAATAAATGTAATGTAAAGTGCTACGTGAATACGAGAAAAACTCCAGTGCAACAATGCAGTTTTAAATAATAGGTGATTAATAATCCTTCGCTGCCCACAGTGTGTACATACACGGATTACGTCATTGTCCGTCATATGTAAGTATAATAAAGACTACATTGCTGATACACAGTTAAAGCATGTAAGTCCAGTTGGGTTTTCCTGGCCGGGACCAAATTTTGTCTGATTAAATACTGCGAAAGGTGAGTCATTAGCAATGCTCGTGAAGGTTTCCCGTGGGTTTTGCATTTGCATTCATCATACATTCCTATTCCGTAATATCGACATTCTATCTTGATCCGTCAAACTCGATTCGATCTTGATTCATTCGCGGATAAATTATTCCCTTTGTGTCACGTATCTTAACATCAAGGTATTATTTGAGAAAAGTGAAGCTTAAAAATAAATTTGCTAAAAGTTTTTCGACTCTATTATCTAATTTCTAAGATTTCGAAAATTATCACTGAATCTCTATTAAAATTATTATCGTAATCTATATAAAACATTTATTATTAAAGAAGTTAATTTTTTATAAAATTGTGTAGATAAATTACGATAGGTAAAATATAAAAACTTGTAGATAAGATTTGGATTTTTATCAATATTTATCTTTTATAAGAATTTGTATTTGATAAATCTGGAATTGAAAAAAAATTAAATATATTATTATAGAAATTAATTCTTCAAAAAATTCATATTTCTAGTATAAATTCTAATAAATTTTTCATTAATATGATATGTAAATATAATATTTGATACATGTTTTCTTAGATAATAATATCAATAAAGGTCAAAAAGAAAGTTTTAAAATCAAAAAATGATTCGCTTTACGAGATTAACTTGCTTTGGCTACGTCATGAGGATTTCCCGACTGATGCGCAAGGAATCTCTCATGAACCAATCGACGAAACAATCGCACAACTTGAATTAATGATTAGAAAATCGTTAGCTGATATGTGATAAACTTGATCAAGAGTTAAGTAGTTCGTTTGCGCATTATTCGTTTTTTTGATGACGCACAAGCGGAAATAACGAACTACGCGAAACAGAGATCGGACATCGTCGAGATACGAATATCTGTGTATGTTTAAGTTTAATGACAAGGTCAACTGTATTATCGTCGAAGATAATCGTTTATTTTCCGGACATTCGCGTACATATACTTGGAACGCGAAATCAAACTCGGTTTTTCGAGCGTTTACTTCTAAATAATTACTCGGAATTTTCGATCAGGGAATTTGCGTATTTAGAAGAAATCTGAAATTAATTATTATAAAATTTGTATAATAATTGATGACTAATTTAGTACGTTAAAAAAAGCTTTTTTAGTAAAAATATTATAACTCGTTTCTGTTCTGTTTATGTTTTCTAAATTAAATTTATCAAAATTTTTATTATAGATAATAAATATATTATACATAATTATTATTATATATAATAAGTATATCTTATAAATATATGCATATGCAAAGAATCTATGATTAAATACGAAATATACTACAATTGTAACAGGATGTAATAATTATTTTGAATAATTGTATAATTTTTGAACGTTACCAGATTTTTACAGATAGTTCTCTCTCTCTCTCTCTCTCTTTCTCTCTCTCTCTCTCTCTGTGTGTGTGTGTGTGTGTGTGTGTGTGTGTGTGTATGGTGTGTGTTAATTTTCATCGATAGTTAGATAGAGACCAGTCATTGAACCTGACCTTGAAGAACCGGAACGATGAACAGGTTTCGCTTGAGGATAGAAAATAGCTTCATTTTCAGTTAAAGTGTTAGTTAGTTAACGCTTGATTAATGACTAAATTTCATTAATTCATCATAACAAAGCTGTTGACTGAATATAAAAGATATTGTAATAAGAATTTTGTAATCATCTATAAAATGTCTTCCATACAGCTTTCATATTTTCTTAGAATAAGTCATTATGAAAAATTATAGCAGTCTAATGCTAAATTAGTGTTAGTTTAACAGTAATTTAATACTAATTGTATGTTAGAGAAAAGAATAATCAAAATGCAATCATAATAACAAAGAGTTCTAATATATTTTAGCTTTTTTAAATTCTAATTTAATTTAGATAAATTTTAATCAAACATTTTAATTATGTAGAAGTTAATGACGTGATAATTCTGAGAAAAGCTCCAATAGAAATTATTCTTCTTGGCGATATTTTTTGTACCTTGAATCTTTCCTTGACCTAATATAAATTCTCATCGCCACTCAAGACTTACAGCAAAAAAGAAAGAATATTTCGAGAACTGCTGGTTTAACTTTTGTTTCTCTCGTTCGTTCGTTACTTTCATATGTTCATTGGGGTTTTTCCCATGAATGCTGATTGATTTTTTATATGCTTATGTTTCTCGTATAATTAATCTTATAAAATTTATTAAACATAATTTTTTATGCGCATTTAAGGAGTAATATTATATTAAAAAAGACATTCTTTACCAAGTATAATAATTTCTAAAATGCACGCGTGTAGAAGAATGATGCTTATGTACATATATGAATATCGTGTGTATCATCGATTGGCTGTGGTCATTTATGTTAATTTTATGGAAAAGAAAAAAAATTTTTCTCGTGGTATTTTGTGATTACATGTTTGTATTATTTATGAATCAAATAATTTATGTAATTTAAGTAATTTAAGTAATTTATGTGTTGCAATCTTAAAAAATATTTGCTAAAAAAATTAAATAAACTTAATTTGATGACAAGAATCATTTAATTTAAAAAATAAAGCATACTATATTTGAAACACTTCTAAACTAAAAATGTTTACTATATACAAATATATTAAATAAATTATGGCATCGAGTGAGAACATATTATATTAGAGTGGTTTTCATTAACTTTTCTTACATAATTAAGATATAATTAAGTTATTATTTCTATTATATTTTTATATTTCAGTTATCAAGTTTTACTTAAAATAACATACAAAATTTAGACATTTTTTCCACATGATTTCAAATATAAAATAAAATTTGTAATAAGATGTTTAATTTCTTCTGTCTATAATTAATTATCACCGATATAAAGGAGACAGAATTCAGTGTCATCTTCTGTTTATAATTAATTACCACCGATAAAAAGGAGACAGAATTCAGTGAAATTCATATACATACATATGGGATTTGTTCTGTTGACTGCTTAAATTGCAAATGGTATTGCTACGGCTATTTGGAAATCAATATTTTCTTGTATTAAATTTATTATGCTTATGCAAAAACTGAGAATATCAATAATATTTTCCTGGTTAATGCAAATTTCTGTGGAATAAGAGCTATTTTTTACGTAAAATATACACGAATCCGATTAAATCTAGATATATAGAATCTTTATTTTGTGATAAATTCATAATAGAATATGTATGTCCGTACAACAATGAAAATGCTAATAATCGTAATTATATAAGCTGTTAATAATATTATAATAATTGTTATATTTTAATAACATAAGAAATGTGTTATTTGCAAAATTTTTTTAAATGAAAACTATTTTAGATAATTCAGAAAAAACTGAAAAATAAAATAATCGTTATTTAATTTGTTTACATTTGCTTAAGAACAAAGAAATACTGATAAATCTCTTAATTATTACATCTATACTTCTACATTTTTTTCCTCTTTTATATTTCTTGAAGAATTTTTTTCATTTACAGCTTCTTTCTAATTGAAATAATTTATAAAAATATATTACTTTTTGTTAAGTTATTTCTAACAAAAAATTCCCATAAATTACGTAGAGAAATCCCGTATGAATAATGATATAAAATGGTTACCAATCATTTTCCAATAGAATAGCAAGGAATATCCCGAGATTCGAAAATGTGTAAACGCTTCGTCGAAATATAAGCGGACCTTGATAGACGATTCCGTGCGCGATTCAAGCGGCAAAACTCTTGTCATACAACCAGATTTTCTTGTTTTAAAAATCGTTGGTATCATAATGTCAATTATTTTATTACAATTTTAACATTAAAATATACTGCTTCCAAAATACGATGCTTTTCAAGATTGGCATTAATCTCACAAAATAATAATTTTAAAATATCCTGAACGGAAACGTAGAGGCGGCGATGGGAGAAAAAGAGGATCAATTATTGTCCGACGTAAAATCCACGCGTGTATCGTATATAAGATGTTGTCTTGGTGAGAGAGCTTCAGTCGTTCTTGACTCTTCGACCATCGAGATATCGGCGAAACGGTCAAAACAAAAAGAAATATTGTGCGTGCTAGACAAATAATCGATTTATTGCGAAAGTGAGAATCATGAGATTGCTCAAGTGTTTGGTGCCCGTGGTGGTGCTGCTATTGATTAAGAATTCATCCGCAAAACCTGGTGAGTTTTTTTAATTAAAAAGAAATCCTTTTTCCTTCAGTTTCAAACTGAACGAATTTAAGCGTTCGATTATTGCCAGGCTTTTCTCTTTTCAAATATTTGTGCAATAATGATTAACTTAATATTGGTCTGGAACTCGTCGTGTTGTATCAAAATAATTTTTGCTCGTGCGGACTTTCTGTCGAGTTAATCGTCGGGTTTTTCCGTAAAATTATTTTCGTTAAATATTTCCAAGCTTTTTTATTTAACACATTTATCGAAAAATTTATAAATAAAATTATAAATAAAAGGATTTATAAATAAAAGGAATTATGGAGCAACTTGAGATAATTTTTATATCGCATTGTCGTTCTTTATGTTGGAAAATCTTATAATATTTTGTTTGTTCGTTCGAAGGTGATAATTTAACATTGGTTTGAGACCATTGTATCATATCAAAATAGTTTTTGCAAACTTTTAAAAGTCGAATTAACCGTCGGTTCCTTCGTTTTCTTTCTTCTAAATGTAAATGTTTAGAATCTCTTTGATTAAATAATACATTTATCGAAGAGTTAATAAAGGGAATTATGGAGAACAACTTGAAACAATTTCTATATCGCATTATCGTTCTTATATTTCTTATATTTGAAAATCTTATAATTTTTTGTTAGCATACTAAAAATTAATAACATTAAAAGATTTTTCTTTTATTAATGTTGACTATTTCTTGCTCCTCAAGCCCGATTGAATACTGATTTTTATATATAGGAGCCACTTTATATTTTTATTTTATAATTTTTTCTTTGTTCGTGCGAAGGTGTACTACGCGATTTGATTGGCGGCAATGTCGGTGGTTTGTTGGACCCATTGGGAATTTTCAAACCTAAGGAGGGTGCAAATAGCCAGGCTAACTCTCAATCATTAGGAGGAGGTTTCAATATCGGACCGATTGGAGTCGGAGGTGGATATTCCTCGTCGTCAGCCTCGGCATCAGCGAACGGTGGTTCGGCTTCAGCAAAAGCGGATGCTCAAGCTCAAGGATACGGAGGATACGGCAGTTCCAACGCGCAGGCGTCTGCTAACGCTAACGCTAATTCAGGTAGGTTTCACATATCGTCATAATAATTATTACATAATAATTATTTTATTAAAATAACAAATTAAATAAAAATAACAAATTAAAAAATAAAGGCCAATACAGAACTAGCTCGCTGATATTAGTACGAAAAAACAAAAATAATAATATTGAGACATGTAATCAATAAAATGATACAATAAATAAATCGATCGCAACGTTTCGGTCAAGCATATGACCCTTTTCAAGCAACAGAAAAATTTTAAATTTAAGATGTTACATACCCGCTAATAATAAAGAAAGGATAACGCATATATATAACATCTTAAATTTAAAATTTTTCTGTATTTATTTACTGTATCATTTTATTGATTACATGTCTTAACAATATTATTATTTTTGTTTTCTCGCATTAATATCAGCGAGCTAGTTCTGTATTGGCCTTTATTCAATTTGTTATTTTAATTTATATTATCAGAACTCTTAAATTTTAATTACTTTATTTTTTAAAATATTTCTTTATCATGTTTTCTTTCCAGATTTAAATTTTTATAAATAAAGTAACGACTTGCACCTATATAAATAAACGATGGAGCAATATTTGCTCCTTAAGCCCGTTTATTTATCGTTTAAATTTTTATCTTTATCATTATTATTTTGTCGTTATTACGTTAATTAAGTACGCTTTTAATGTAGGTAATTATGGAGGTTCTTCAAGAACCCCGGGGAGTTATGGTGGCGGTTATTACCGTCCCAGCGTCAATCAGGCTCCCATTCAAGCCAATCAACCGTATTACGGAAGTCACGGTGGCTCTCAGTCTAACGCTAACGCTAACGCTAATGCGAATGCCAACGCTGTCGCCAACGGTGGCAGTGGCGGAGCTTTACCGGGCAGCTCTTATTATCCAGTACCTTCTGGACCTAAGGTCAACGGCAACGCTAACACCAATGCTTATGCAAATGCGGCTGCGAACGCCGCGAGCAGCGGTGGCATAAACGTAGTCCCGGGCAAATATCCTGGCGGAGGAATAGACCAAATAGAAGTCATTCCGGTAAATACGTTACCGATCTCTCAACCGGTTCATCCAACGCCTCAACAGCCGTCCTACCGACCAATTCCTCAAGGAATTGCTAAAGAAACCGTTATTCCGGTTGTTATTACCGAGAATTACTCACCACCAGTGCAGTATCCGCAGTATCATAATCCAAATCCTCATCATTATCACCATCGTCGGCCGCATTACGGGGGTAAACCGAAGCAACAGCCCGTCCAGATTATCGTCATCGAGGAACCAGCGACTAGCCAAGGTGACACTTCATAATCGAAAGTTATCACGTGATCATCGACTCGTTGGGATTATGCACTAATCGGTGGCAGCACCGCAAATTTTCTGCACTGTCTTTATATAATTCTTCCTGAAGAGGCTCATAATTACATCTAATTGACTTCGACGTTGATCTTTCTGCACATATATTTATTTTGTTGATCTTTTTGCATATATACCTTACACATGTGCAAACGATGCTGGATGACAATTGAGACTTTGGATCGCAATGGAACAGAATTTCCGAATGCTCTATTCCTCTGAACAGCTTTTTGTGTGATTAACATGTTTCATCGTTCTGTTTTTCTTTTCATTGCATAAGTTTTGCATCAAAAATTCGCACTCAAGGATATGTATATCTGAAGATATTTTTTTTGCATTTTATGTATCTAATCGAAGATTGTGAAAACCTTCCTTTATAAGTAAAAATTTTTAACACATTGTTTGCGACGACAAATAAGGATCTGCTTAATAATGAATTTTCAGTACTTTTTTTTTTAATTGTGACTCGCATCTCTGAATAAAAAAGATGCTTACGAAGAATTTGACATTGTACGTGACTGAGACTGAGAGCATAAATTTCGTGACTTTCGTGCTAATTTAATTTTCATATATGTTTTAATATATTTTTATATAGAATTAATGTAATTTTATATAATTTTATATAATTTTATATAATTTTCATATATGTTTTAATATATTTTTATATAGAATTAATATATTATGTGTGTATGTGTGCATTGTCATGTACGGAGGGTTAAACTGAGTAGAAGATTCGGTTTTGCGATTTTCATTATTTTAAGAAATTAATTAAAAAAGATGCCGAACATTCAACAGAAAGAGATAGCTATTATATTTTTATTAGGTGCACGACAAAGCGTTCTACACGAAAAGTGCATTCTACAAATAACAACTACATGAATTATAAATAACGCTGAATCCTCGTGTTGAATCGTTCTCGCACGAATTAACTGACTTTTTAATTAATTTCTCATCAATTATTGAAGCTCGAAAAATGATATGCAATTTTTCTACTCGATTTAATCCGTCCTACCTGTACATGACGGTTAGGGCGATTATTATACTGAACATCTGTATGCATAAAATATATATAATTATATATAATTATATATAATGCTATCAATTATATATAATTATAATGTAGAAAAAAAATTGAAATCATTATTTCTTTCTTATTTTAGCTAATGGTTACGGAAATGGTGGAACCCACGGAACATATCCGGCACAACAAGGCTCTTATGGTGGCCACGGTGGTAATCCCTTCTTATCAGGCGGCGCGGGAAATGCCAATGCCAACGCTAATGCTCATGCTAACGCTAACGCTAACGCCAATACTCAAGCAGGTATAGGCGGAAGCGGAGGATATCAACAAGGTAGCAACTACCCAGAAGTTCCATCAACTCCAATTGGCGGAAACAATCCATTTTTAAGCAGTGGACAATCCGGCGCCACTGCTAACGCTCAGGCCAATGCAAATGCTGGAGCCGGCGCTACCGGATATCAACCGGTAGGTGCGAATAATCCATTCCTCAATGGTGGTGCATCCCACGGTAACACGGGAGGAGCAGGAGGCGGTATTGTTTTGGGCGAGAAGCCCAAAGGCATTCCTACAACGTATCCCGGACAATTCTCTGGAGGATCTTCGGGGTCGCTCGGTTCAGCAGGAGGCGGTATTGTTTTGGACGAGAAGCCCAAAGGCATTCCTACAACGTATCCCGGACAATTCTCTGGAGGATCTTCGGGTTCAGCAGGAGCTAACGCTGGCGCTAATGCCAATGCCGGTACTGGAGGAGAACTCGGTGGACCGATCAAAAGCGGTCCAATATTAGGCGGATATGGCGGTGGATCTTCCGGATCAACTATTCTTGGTGGTTACGGTGGTCAAGGATCAGGTAGTCCGAGCTATGGAGGACAAGCTGGAGGTTTATCCAATTCCAATGCGGGAGCCACTAGCGGAAGTAGCGGAATTGTTCTCGGAGGATCTGGAGGTCATGGAGGATATGATAACCAAGGCAGCGGATATGGACAGGGCGGCACTTCTGGATTAAATCTTGGAGGATACGGCAGTGGTTCTTCTGGGGCTAATGCCAATGCCAATGCTAATGCTGGCGCCATTGGTGGAAGTAGCGGAACTGTTCTCGGAGGATCTGGAAGTCACGGAGGATACGATAACCAAGGCAGTGGATACGGACAAGGCGGCTCTTCTGGATTGAATCTTGGGGGATACGGCAGTGGTTCTTCTGGTGCGAATGCCAATGCTAATGCCGCTAGCGGAAGTAGCGGAACTGTCCTCGGAGGATCTGGTGGCCACGGAGGATCCAGCGGTCATGGAATTGTTCTCGGAGGATCTGGAAGTCACGGAGGCTATGATAACCAAGGCAGTGGATATGGACAAGGCGGCTCTTCTGGATTAAATCTTGGAGGATACGGCAGTGGTTCTTCTGGGGCCAATGCTAATGCTAATGCTAATGCAGGAACCGCTGGCGGAAGTAACGGAATAGTTCTCGGAGGCTCTGGAGGTCACGGAGGATCCAGTGGTAATGGAATTGTTCTCGGAGGATCTGGAGGTCACGGAGGATATGATAACCAAGGCAGTGGATATGGACAAGGCGGCTCTTCCGGATTAAATCTTGGAGGATATGGCAGTGGCTCTTCTGGGGCCAATGCTAATGCCAATGCTAATGCAGGAACCTCTGGTGGAAGTAATGGAATTGTTCTCGGAGGATCTGGAGGTCCTGGAGGATATGGCACCCAAGGCAGCGGTGGATATGGACAAGACGGTTCTTCTGGTCTCGGTGGATATGGTGGAGGTTCTTCTAACGCTAATGCTAACGCTAATGCCAATGCTGGAAGTTCAAATAATGTCCTTAGTGGATACGGAAGTGGCGTTAAGGGATCAGGCTCTGGACATGGAGGATTCGGTGGCCAAGGTGGACTTGGCGGATCAGGAGGAGGTACACATTTTACATATAAATCTGTATTCCGTGTTGCACAATCCGCCATGACAAGATCATTTTCAAACTTTACGTATCAAATTAAACCTCTGATAGTTAAAGATACAAGCGTGTAATTTTTGAAATTGCCAGCTAAATGGTCATTATTTTATTAGAATTAGACACGGCTTTTTTAAATAGTTATTACGTTATGTAACACCTTGTTGACATTGTCAGTCACATAACACCTTATTATATGTAAATATTCATCATTCAAATAACCATCGATCAAACAATGCGCCTGCTTTTAAAATTTCCAATGCATAATTTATCCCGCGTATTATACAAGAGATGAAAAATTATCTTAAGCTACGTATTATTATCGATTAACGATTGAGCTCTCGGAAACCAATCGTCAACGTCATCACAAAATCAGCCTTCAAGTTGCACGTTGTCGGATCATCACAGATATCACGTCATCGCGTGCATTTCCAGCAACTTTGACGACATTCGTCGATTATGCATTACCTTAAACATTGTGATACAACGACAATTGGATGTGAAAAGATTCACTTCGACATTGATGTAGTACCAGAAGCTTTTTTAACCAACATCTGTGTTTGTGTTCTTCATGTCAATCATTCGTAATAGAGCTTCTCGTGTTCACTTTTCCACAGGCCTAAGTCCGGAGGCTGAGGCGTCAGCGTTGTCCATGACCAAGGCTGTGGCATCCGGATTGATCGTAATTAAATGATTCGCTATTCCATCCCGCAGGCTCAAACGCCAACGCTCAGGCGTCTTCTAACGCTATCGCATCCGGCGGTGGCTCGTCCAAAGCCACCTCCGACGCTGTGTCCAACGCGCATTCCAACGGTGGATCGGCATCAGCGAACAGCAAATCGTCGGCCTTTACGAATGGATCGGGATCTGCGAACGCCAATGCACAAGCGTCTAGCAATGCATCTTCTGGGACTTATGGTGAAATAGGATCAAAATCTTCAGCAGCGAGCCAAGCGTCAGCCTCGGCCGACACCAGGGACATGTTGATCTTCCACAATTAAACATACAACGAAATACAGACGGGGATGCTCGAATCTCCTTAATTGCAAGAACGACATAATACTCGTTATCCATGTTTTGATAACTCCGCAAATAAACATATGCGAATATGACGCAGTTATTACCTAGTTTTATGACGAAGATTGTTAAAATTAGAAAGATGTATATTATACTATCTAATATAATACGTTCAAATTTATAATTGTAAATTTGTACGCATTTGTACGCATTTGTTTTTTTAAGACTCATGATCATCAATTGGCGCTGTTCTCGAAATTGGAATTAGATCAATTTTGAGAACAGATATTTTCATTTGCACACATTCTTTAGCATTTATTAGATATTGTGTAAGAATAAGTAAACGATCGATATGATTTTAATATTTTTAGTACGATTTAGAGCCCTTAAAAGATCTTATAATTTAATACTTGTATTTATATTCGTGAAATGCGTCAAAGACAGATTGAATATTGTTTTGCTCAATATGACGAAGTATTTAACTTAATTAAAAATTAAAATTGCGATGTTAGAATTTAAGATAAAGACAATCCTTTGGATACAAATAGAAAGAAATAATTTATAGACAAAACTGTTTAAATTAAATGGTTAATTGATGATGACGTATCTGTCTCAGGCCAAATCACTTAAAGCCCTTAAGGTTTTATATATTCTTTTGTATAACTTAATACTCTTTTGTTATTTATAAGTGTACTTAAATTATAGCTGCTTGTAAATCGTCTTCTTTTAATTTCGAATCTGTGATTTATATGAAACGTGCCAAAAGATCTGAAATAATAATGGCTAGTGCTATTTGCTCAGCGAGTCTTTTTAACATTATATTCTATTTTCATTGTTTTAAGATACATGATCTTTCTAAATTACAATTTCTGCATTAGAGACTCTTTATATCTGCCGTATAATATTTCCATTTTTTCTGTGATTTTCCCGCAAACTTTATATAACACAGAAAATTGATGATCTTAATAATAGATTCTCTGTTTTATCTTTAACACTATTTTTTGGGATAATCTAGCATTCTTGCGTTTATAGCTTATTCACACTTCACACTTGAGCTTTATTTTCCTTTCGAATTTTAGTCTTTTATTTGAGTAACAGTTTAATACTACTTATACTTTTCTCGGCAGTTCCTTTTATTATTATTCTCTTTTTCCACATTCAGATTTAGTTTTATAAGCATCATTATTCATTATGTGTTTTGCGCCGAAGGATCTTTGTATCTGCAAATGCTGAAATATAATAATTATAAGAATAAAAGAAAAAATATATAATGTACTTAAATGTTATTTGTAAAGTTCAAATCCTGGCTTTGAAATAATTATTATTTTATTTTTATTCTTTGCTTTATGTAATAAGTAAGTATAAAAAATAAGGTATAAAAAAATTCGTATAGATTATTACTTGAAATCTCGAGGATAGATTATAAATAACGATTATATAATTATATAATTTATATAGAATAATTTCTAAATATATATAAAATCTTTTTTCGTGAGATAAAAAAATTAAATATGCTTACATCTTGATAAATTTTTTTCCAAATTGTAGATTAACAATATATTATATTCTATGTTCTGTATTGTATAATTTTATTAATAATTTATTCAAAAGCATTAATTTTTAAAATTTTTGTTACTTTTTGATTTTGTTTTATGAGAAAGACGTAATATAATAATATTTAATTCTATAATGATGTTAAAAATTGAAGTAAATTTCTTCTCAATATTTCATAATGTTTATTTAATATTATAAGGATTTAATATTATAATTTTTATTTTAAATTTTAATTCTTTGCTTTAGCAGCCAAAGAGATTCCTCGATATTTTTTTCAACTTAGCATAGGATAAATTATTTGTGACTTGGAATATTCTTCTTGTGTGACAAAAACTGTGCATTTACATATATGACAGACATATGACAGACAGAGTAGTGATAATATATTATATCATACCGTATAATTTAAATCATCTTTGTTATGTTGCTTAAATATTTGTATAAATTTTTCTTATAAAGCAAACCTACATTCAAAGAGTAGACAATAGAACAATTTTGTAACTATAAGAAATAAAAAGAGACCATAATTTTTGTCTGCTATTAAGAATGTATTATACATGTTGATAAAAAAATTAGAATGTAAAAATTAATTTTATAAGCCTAACAAGTAACAATGCTATCGATAACCTTTCTTTTTATCTTTAATCTCACGATAGCAAGCATCTTGGAAACGGGGATAAGAACTCGTCGGACTTGTTTTGCACATGGGCATAAACGACGAAAATGGAAGAGAGAATATGCAAAAATATTGGAGAAAAAAATAGAGAAAAATGAAAAGAGAAAGAAAGATGTTCAAGAATTCTGATTCAAGACATCTGTTTGTCCGATTCCGCCAATTCTTAAAACTTAAGAGATTCTCGCAATTAATATGTAATTATTGATAATTGGCTTTACATTACCGCATGTGTGTACATTATTTAATAATTGTCTGCAATTATCACTTACTGTCGTATGTTATTGTACATATACAATATATATATATAATACATGTTATGGATTCGGCGTCATTCCATGATTTCTTATATAATATTTTACTGGGTAATATATTACTGGGCGACATGTAAGTATTTAAGTAACATATTTAATGCAAAACTGATGTTCCATTTGTGTCTTATTTTAGTCAATTTCGTCTCTTGTATTTGCATTCTTTCTTATTAAAAAAGAACGTCAATATTTAAAATTATTAAAATTTATATAAATTACAATAAAAAATGTATTGTGTATTAATTAAATTATGTATTGTGTATTAATTAAATTACAATAAAAAATGTATTGTGTATAATTGATAAAAAGATTTATATATTTAACATAAGAATTTGTAAAGAGATAATAAAGAGAGTATATATAATACAACATATATACAATAAGATATACAATATATACAATAAACAATCTTTATTAATCGTAAAATAGAATAATATAATTTTCGTGAAATATAATTTATAAAGAAAATTTTTTGGTTCTCTCTTTTTCTCTCTCTCTCTCTCTCTCTCTCTCCCAAAAAATAAGAATTGTATCTGTGTATAAGATAAAAAAATATTCTATAAAAATATTTTATATTATTTATTTTTTTTTTAATTGTCTTTTTGCAATAATTTATTGTACATGTGAAATAAGTACAGGAAAATTATATTATATTTTTATCGTATCACTTTAGATATTTTACGTTTTTATTGACATTTTTAATTGATTTTCTCGAATATTTTTCGAGAAAAATTGTTTTAAATAAAAGTTTTATAAACGAAAACGAGATACAAATATATTATAAATATATACATATTGATATATGATTTCTATCGATGAAAATAAGATATATCTTTTTTGTTATGTATACTCAAAAAGTGATATTTACATCTTATATACATGACCTTATATTACATGACCTTTACCCTAGGTATGCCGGTAGCGCCGTCAGTTTATAACATCTTGAAGTGGTAAGATCGCGACTGAATTTTCACATATTTGGAACTAACCTGTAGCTAGTTTAACAAATAAGGTAAGACATTAAATAAATGTACTATAAAATACTTATCTCTATTTTTCTTTAAATATATGCATACGAATGTGTGGAATAACAGGCAACTATTTTGTTTTTTAAAAGAGGTATTTTTATTCAATTTTTAAATAAATATATTTCTTTATTGCAACTTTTTCATCTTCTACATATATTTGTTGTTAAATGAAGACAGATGTATTATAATAGCATAACTTAATAATCTTGATATATAGAAAATATAAAATTAAAAAAAAAAAATTACGTACTATCATCCGTGGTGGCTCTTAATCGTTCTTTTCTAGTGTATCGTGTTGTTAAATACATAAAGAGCCTAATTCTTCAATTTATTAATTTATAAAATTTAGACAATTTTTTTGACGTTACAAATTATGTGTATGCTTAATTTTGTAGCTATAAAATTATCTCCAAAATATTTAATATTATTTATATTTTGTTTTAAAACAAATTTTTTTACGAATACCTAGAAATATTCTCTAAAAGTTATATAAATAGAATATGATAAGTTGACTATATATATATACATATAATGAACAAGAACGAAGAACATAATAAATAGATTAATTTTTTGTTTGAATAATATTTGTTCCATGACAAATGCTAACAAAGTTACTTTTAACATTTTCATGTTTGATCCGAATAATTATATCAACAAAATTTTTAATAAATTTAATTTTGGTTGGATTAAATTTAATTTTGGTTTATTGGCTATTTATTCTTCGTTCGATTTTAATACACTTAAGGTTGAACAAATATACTTTGAAAGTAACATGTTAGTAAATAAACAAAGTATGTTACATACAGAAATCAGTTGTCATAAAATGTAAAATATAAAAATATGTGATTGTAAGAATAAATCTTAAAAATAATTGAATTTGAGAGAAATAAAAATTATGATTAATGTGTTTTCTCTTTTCAGAATTACCTAAATTACATTCTTCATGTATTCTTATTTCAAATTCAAGGAAAATATTTTTATATATGTCGTTTCAATAAATTTTATATTTTTAAATTTTATGATATTTATATTTTTGTTTAGTATTATGTTTGTACACGTTATGTTTCTAATAACGAAAATATTTTAATTTATAGATACGCGAAAGAAATTTAGTATGAAATTATTAAAATTATTATTAAGCAGTAGTATAATATATATTGCCACAATGGCAATAGAGAATCATACCGATATAGAATCGAATATCATGCAACGGAATGCATTAAACTACATTGTGTCAGACAATATATTACCATTGCATTATAACATAGAGTTATATTTCAATGAGAAGTACTTTACTCTCATGAGTGATTGCGCAATCACTATTTATATTATTTTTGCGACACAACATATAAATTTTCATGTACCAATAATAAAACCAAATTTGCAAATACCAGACTCGTTAATAAAATTGAAATTAAGGCAAGATCACAGAATGGTGATACCAAAAACAGATTACGATTTTGAAAACAATATTGTTGTGAACAATTTCGATACTATCTTGTTGCCAGGAATATACGAGCTGTATGTACAGTACAAAATTCCATTTTCTATAATAAAAGAATATTTTGGAATTCCGTACATAAACGAATATGGATATAGAAAGTAAGTAAAAGAAAATATCAAAAACAAATTGTACATATTTTTGCATTTACATTTATAAAATTAGAAGTAGTATATGTAATAGTATTAGTATAATTAAAATTATATCTAAAATTAGTCATTGTTTAAAACATATCTTTAAAATGTGGTAGGTGGTTAATTTTAACGACTATCCAAACAAGAAAGCTGCTTATACTTCCGTTTTGGAACTATCCAAGACAACTAAGAATTACTTTTAATATTTCCATGAAACATCATCAAGATTACGAAGTTTTGTCGAATATGCTGATACGAGAATCTGCACCATTGCATGCTGATATCTGGACATATTTTAAAAACGAAACTTTGAATTCTATAGATAATATAGCATTTGTGATATTTGATTTTCATCGATTCAAAATAACTGATACCATTAGCATGTGGTGCAGACCGCAATTGATACCAGATGTAAAATTTGCGTCATATATTATTGAAAATATTATTATGTACTTGGGAAATTATTGGAATAATACGAAGAGATTCCTTGAATGGACTATTATTTTATCTGAAAGCAAAGTGGATCATATCGCAATCCCGAATTTACAAGATGAAATCAAACAAATTTTGGGATTCGTCTTTCACAGGTAATATATACAGAGTGTCTGATAATTTTTTGCGATCCAAAGTGTGAAGGTAGATAGACTCAAATTAAGAAAGAAGGTCTTCTACTGTTTTGAGACATTCGCAATAATTAATCAAAAATTAACTAAAGAAGATTGACCAATTTGCGTGAGTAAAAGAACGAGAGTTCGGGCTGCACTCATCACTCCTTCCCCATTCACCACGTCATCACTTGCGTAGTATAAGATTACAATGGGACGATTATTCGGGATCGCAAAAAGTTATCAGACAACCTGTATAATTAAAAATAAATATATATGTATATTATATAATAAATATAATTAAAAATAGATATATATTATATAAGTTAATGCATTTAAATAAAAATTTATATTGATATCTAAAATTTTTCATACATTCATACAACATACATATTAGTATAATGATTTTTTTAGAGAAACAGATATCATGTACAATGAAGAATTGGATTCCGCCGGACGCAAAATGATAATTGCACCCTTAGTAGCACGTAGTCTGATACAAAAATATATTGGCAATCTGTTCAATCCATTTTATTGGTCTCATGTATGGTTAAACGAAGGCTTTATTATGTTTTTCCAAACATATATTATCGATAAGGTAGGTTTATCTTTAATTCTATTTTTGAATATACCATACAGTTAAAGTAATTAATAGTACAACAATGTATACAGAAAATTATTAAATATTTGTGTAAATTTTTTTTTATATTTTTTTAATTGAAAAATATGCTAATTCGAATCGTATGATTACTCGAATCTTTTAAATTTTTATAAATTTAGAAAAATTTAGAGAAATTTAAGAAAATAACGTACTTAAAAATTAACATTATTAACACAAATTTGAATTTTACAACAAATAAGAACCAAACGTGAATGGTAGTGCACCATACTGAAACATGGTGTTAATAATTATTAGTAATAGATATTTGTAGGCAAAATGAGAAATCGAGGTCTGTCTGATAGAAGAGTTCTCGTATAGAGTTTGAATAGCTTAGGGATAAGAGTAATAATCGTCTGGCAAGTGAAAAATTCGAGTTCGATTTTCGATCCAATCTCGTTCCGTCATTTTTCTCGCCGACGCTTCTTCAAATAATTAATCAATTTTTACGAGAAATTATTTATCAAAAAATTATCATATATAACACACTATTATATAACACTACGCGTGTGGCTCTTCTTTACTGCGAAATTTAAATTTGTGTTATTCATATTGTGTTATTTATATAAAGCCTTTTAATCCTTAATTGTTAAAATTATTAAGGAAGAACTTCTAACTTATTAAACAAAAATCTCATAAATTTATTTTTTATGGAATTATAACAACATTTAATTTTTTAAATCATGACACACTTAAATATAGAAACGCGTTTTGCTATAGTTTCAAACTTTACAATGTGTAAAATATTATAAATTATGTTTAGCAGCATCAATTGATTATGATTTGTTTTATATGTGTTAACAGCTTTTTTTCCTCGATTAATTTTACTTGAATTCTATTTTTAGATTATGCCAGATTTTCGAATGATGGATTTGTTTATAGTTCAAATTCAACATGAATTACTTGATCTCAATACTTATGTCAATTTAAGCTCTATAGAATATGAAGATGATACTGAAAATTATATATACACTTTTCTTTCTTACGTTAAAGGTATGTGCATATAACATTATATAAATAAATAGACTATAATTCAATATCATAAAGAAATCAGAAAAATCAATTATGAACAAAGTTATTTGTAATTCGCAAATTACTTATTTATTTATTATTTATTAATATTATTCATTTATTTATCATTATTTTATTATAATATCTTATTACAAATTAATTCTTGCTATGACAATGAGAAAAAAATATCAAAAACTTAAGACCAATTTCCTATATTTTTAATTATAACTACATATGTTACAATTGTAAAAAAATCATTTATGAAAAAATATCCCGTGTAGAAAATTATTAAGGCTAGTACATGAAACCATTGGCCCTGATAAGAATAATATAAGAATGCCATAAAAAAGGATATTCTATCATCATCAATATGGAGCTTTATTAAATATTACTAAAGACATATAATTAAAAAACTATAATAGTTATCCGATGTTTAATTTACAGTTTAATTTGAGGTTCTATTAAATACATTAGATCCTTTTAAGAATTATTTAAGTATTATTATTGCACTTTTTAAAAATAAGATCATTAATACTGTTTATATATATCAAAGCCTCAAGAAAATTTTGCTTTTAATAATGCTTTAGTTTAATATTGCAGATAGTGAGAAGTAAAACTTATTAGGATGTTATAAAAACATTTTAAATATATATATATAGGGTGTCCCACAACCAT